>CABHPP010117341.1:14639-48354 GCA_902168425.1 Peromyscus attwateri | reverse complement strand
TCTCTCTCTCTCTCTCTCTCTCTCTCTCTCTCTCTCTCTCTCTCTCTGTGTGTGTGTGTGTGTGTGTGTGTATTTTCCAAGACAAATTTTCCATCATTTCTTTTGAGGTAATCTTATAGACTAAGGCATTATTAATACTGCCATGACTATAGTATTTAAAAAATACAATGCTATATATTAGATTATAACACTATACTGACTGTACACATTATAGGCTGCATGTATCCTGGTTGTTGTTGTTGTTTTAAAGAAAGAAATTACATAGCATCAAATTATAAATGCCAGAGTGAAGGTACAATGAAACAAATCATTTCTCTTGCTAACCAAACACAGCTGGACTAGCTATCACTCTCATCATTGACAGAACACCTGACAGAATGACATTAAAGGAAGAAGCATTTACTCTGACTCATGGTCCATCACAGCCTACAACCAGGGTATTAGGACTGGCTTATACAAGGCAGCTGTTTACGTGTGTAGACTGTCAGGAAGTGGACAGCTCTTGCTACAAGGCTAGCCCACCTACAACCCTTTAGCTCTGCCCCCATTGCCTACGTCTGCCCACCAGGGTCCATGTCCGAAATGTCCCACAACCTCCCCAAACAATGTCATATGCTGGGGACCAAGCATTCAAACTCATGAACCTGTGGGAGACACTTCTCACTCCATCTTTAACAGCTGAACTGAAAAACTATAGAAACCCAGACATGACTACTGCAGAGATCTGAAGAAGCATTTGTAATTTAAAATCCTGTTCCATTCTGTTGATTTAGTAGGAGAAAACACATTTTTTCTCCTTAAAACATATCAAATGAGCTGTAGATAGGGAAAAACTTTGAATTATCAATTTCAGGGAGATTTCCTGACATGCTATGACTTCTTTGCTCTGCCAAAGAAGTCATTTTGTGTTAGCATTCTCAGGAGTTCAGAAAAGTTGCATGAAATGGAAAGTTTCTCTAGAGATCTCAAAGATTAAACCTTATATGCATAATTAATAGCTAAGTCATAGGACACGGAACAAGTCACCTCTCCAACTGGCACGGCTCAAAGCCTTCACTCTAAGGCTTCCAGATCATTCTCAAAGAGTAGAGGTAACAGGAGGAAATAGCTAAAACTAATTTCATTTTAATTTTTTTAACAGAAAATCATTTTGAAAACCAAAATCAGTACATTAATAGCAAATCATTTGAAAAATGGTAAAAATAATAAATGTCATTGCATAGCAATGTAATATATGAAAAGCATGCCATATGCTATTATATATTATATAAGTACTTGGCTCTCATTTAATAAATAAGCTAAACAAACAACAGCAATGGAGTAACTTTATATAATAAGAAACCCACAGTTCCATAAACCAGTGATAATCAATTCTGCTTTTATATTTTTCATTGTTGTTTATTTCATAAATAAAAGACAACCATGTCAGATTTTTTAAATGTACATGTTAAAATGTCACTATAGTGAAAACATGTCTCACATCCTCAATGTCATTTTAAATGCATTAACATACCAGCTAATTATGTTTTTATGTATTTGTTATTATTGTTAAGTTTTATATCAGATTAAAAGGACATTTATATCATGTATAATAAAAATAACCATTCTATAGTGATTCCTGAGTTGTTATGTACTGTTAGGGATAGGTTTCTGTTTTGAGGAGTTACCTCTCTTTTTAAACTAGAAAATGGCACAGCTATACAGGCTGAAGCATTTTGAGCAAAATAAGAACAGCGTGCATTTTTAAGCCTGATTCTTTAAGAATCTATGTTTGGTGATGCCTGTTGTAAACAACTTAAATATTCTTGTGAGAACTCAGAGGTGTCTGAGAGCCTCCCCAAAAGTTTGTTTTTAATATGAAATTGCAAATGGTGCTGGAAGTCTCTATGGAAGTTGAACCTGAGGAACTCTACCACAGACTGAAGATGGAATTCTCTCCAACCCGCAACTTAGTTTCCATTTCTATCTTGCCATAACACAGGTATGGGTCGAGAATCACCAGGCAAATCCCAAGGAAACATACCTGTGCCATGACTGATTTGATTAACACAGAAACAATGACATAATGTCATTGCTTACACAAGTCACCTCACTAGTATTTGCTTACTTCCATCTCCCATTCACTACAGGTCGTCCTTAGGCATTGTTTTCTGTGTCTCTTCTACAAATATACCAAGGAGAAAATCCAAACGAGAAGTGCTACCACAGCGAACTTTCCCATCCCCACTCTGCCATCCATGGGGCTCTAGAGTGAAAGTCAGCAGTAGTGGGGGTCTCCTGAAATAGTTGTACCTATTATCTTATGGTTCCTATCGTTTTTGTGACTCTTTTTTGCATGGCTAAATGACACAATATCAATGAGCTTATTTAGTAACAGATTAGTTTCATTGGGGCCTGAATGTTTGTAAAGACTTCATTGTACATTCCACATAGAAAAGATCAAAGAAGTCAAATACTCTTGCCAAAATTGATTTGAAATTTAATGTTGCACATCAACTGTCATAGTCTCTATAGTTTTATCTGGAACAATTACTGAAGAATGTTTCTATAGTGAAGTCTAATTATAAAAACTGTAGCCTTTTTCCTCTCTAAGCCCCTTGGTCATTAAGTTACCATGTCGTTTTTCAGGAAAACATAGTCAAACTGCAGTGGAGAGAGAAGCTGAGGCAGCATGTGGCCGTCTCATGCACTGTGAGGCTCTCAAGCAGGACTTCAAAGCCGAATCTGATTGTGCAGATGGGGGGAATGCGTGCCACAAAAATACCTTTTTAAGACTCACGGTGCTGTAGTTCATATGGTAGGCACTTGTGATTCGTTCCTGATGATGTTGGGATCATTTAACTCACAAAACCATTGTCGCTACCATAAAATCCTTTCATCTGTAGCCAAAAAGTTCTATTTCATGTAAATGAAAAAAAATTTCATTAAAGTATCACCTTAATAATGGGAAAAGATATATATATTTTCTGGTCATGTTTAAAATGCAAATCTATGGACATATTCTGAAGATTCATTTCATGTTAAGATCTTTACTTATTTGATGTCCCAGGACTCTTTCCAAGATCATTGAAACCGGAAATCAATTTTAGAAGAAATATGGAGATTATTATCATTAAATCTTTCAGCTGGCTTACTCCAAGCTGCCCTATAAATATTACATATGTTTTAAAGAAGGTATTTCAGATACAGTAAAAATTCTTTTACTCTTCTAGTTGGCGATGCTCTGTGAAGTAAATAAGTTTCCATTCTTAGTACCTTTGGAAAGAAAATGAATATTTGGACTGGATTTTAAGCAAAGTCTGAAACAATGAAATATTTCACTGTTTTATTTCTGAACAATAAAATTAATACTTTTCTTCTCAAGAATAAGAATAGCAGGAAAGGTTGAGTGACATTTTTACTACACACCAACCCATCCACCCATGATCTAAATAAGTCACTTGCCAATTACTGTAGTAATATCTACTGAAGCCTTTAGTTTTTAACATAAATCTGATAGGTCACGTGGGCACATGATGACACAAATTCTGCTTCAGCCTCAGTGGTCTCACTCACAGACATAATGAAATTGTGTTCATTCTACTTCACAGGTTTGAAATGAGCATGTAATCAACAGACTCTACAAAGTTAGAAGCAGGCTATAAAAGGCAAAGCCTGAAAGAGTCGGTCCCTGGTGTCTGAGCTGTTTTGTTTTGTTTACAGCATTGCAGGTTTAACTGAGGCCTCTCCCATGCTGTGTAAGTATTCCATCACTGAGATACATCCACCGGCCTTTCACTTCTAATGATGAGTTGTTAACTGTGTAATTTCAGATTTAGAAATCAAGATTATGTTTTTCATTTTAAGAGTGAGAAAACCAGGCACTAAGAGTCAATTATGAAGGCAAGCAGCAGCAGCAGAACTAGAGTTGGATCCAGATCTCCAGGGAGCACACTTCTCACTGTCCCTTTTAACAACATTTATATTAATACTGGCCACTTTCTCAGCTAAGACTTCAATCTCAAAGATTCTCTCTCTCTCTCTCTCTCTCTCTCTCTCTCTCTCTCTCTCTGTGTGTGTGTGTGTGTGTATTTATCCCTTCTTCTCCCTCCTCTTCCTCTTCCTCCTCTTCTTCGTTTACAAATCGTTGCCTTGCTGTGTTAAGTGCAAACAAAACAGAACACAGAAGCATATGAACTCAATTTCCATTAAAATATGCAAGTACAAAACCAGTAAAGGAAAAAAATCCCTAGAAAACCCTACTAGATGTTGACTTTTGCCAAACCCCAGTTGCAACTTAATTTGTCAATCACTAGTTTTTACTTCTGTTTCCAATAATTAATCAAATGCATGGGGTCAATCCTTGCATTGTTGCCCCTGTACATAAGTGATCAAGTGACACTGAGCAAAAACAGATCATGTTAAGCAATTATGATGCCATTTCAGTAGTTTGAATGGCTCAAATGGAATTGGCATCTCATGAGTTTATCTCTAAGAATAACTATGATGATACTAGGGTTCTGGCTTCCAGGAACCAAAAATATTAGAGTCTTGTCCACAGACAAATATCAGTTGACATAGAGAAAAATTAGTATCACAGACTAAATGAAGGGACATAAGTCTTAATAGAGAAAGTAAGTGCATACAGAAGACACTTGAGGCAGCGTTACATTTGTAAGCCTTTGCTTAAGTTTCCATGTCTAACATGACAGTAGTAATGCTGCTTGGTTCATCTGAGATGACACATGCAAAATGTCTCACTGAGCTCATGGCAGCAGGGCAGGATCAATAACTAGTATTGGTTTATCCAACCCACGGTTCAAACATCATTCATGGTTCAAAGCACTGCTAGACAAATAGGTTATATCTTCTAGATAGCATCATTATCTTAATTTATTAAGGGATTCTTTTAGTAAACTTAGCTCTAAGGTCACTCAGATGAGTATAGGCTCACATACATTCCATACCCAGAGAACAATGCAGGGAATGTATTGATAAACTTGGTAAGTAGACACCTGCATTTCCAGACAGTCCTCTTTGAACATTACTTTGCAAAGATAAATTGCCAAGACCTGAGCAATATTCTCAAATGCAGTGTGGAATTTGGTCAGAGTAGGTGCTACTCATTTGGAGTGAGCTTATACAATCCCACACAATTTCATTTTTATTACACACTGTAGTAGGCAGATCTGTGGAGTATCCCCAGTGATGCTGATTTTGGGCATCATATGTAAATAGCATGAATTGTTGATTCAGGGAATGGCAAAAGATTTTTCTGTTGAGCTGGAGAATAGCAAAGAGCTACTTGAGAGGCATTGTTGATGGTGAAGTGAAAGATACTCTGACAATCCAACCATTTTAACCAAAATCTCACTAACCAGTCACAGAAGAGGAAATTTAAGAGATTTGAAGCATAAAAATGCATGGAGAAGGATTTGAAAATCAAGGAAAACATGTGGAAGGAATGTGGGTGGCTTCCAGCCAGCATGGGGACTTCAGATTTGTACCCACCATGGACTGAGTTTTGCCCAGCAACCTGAGCTCAGAAGAGGATTCTTCCCTGGAGGCTTCTGATTACAGTCTAGCCTAGCTGGATATCGAGTTTGTGAGACCCATGGCTGAGAACATAGTTGAGTCTGTACAGACTCCTGATGGACAGAACTTTGAGATAAGAAATGTAAGCACTGAATTTCCAAACTTCTTTCACTGTACTAGAGGCTAAGAAACACCAGATCTCCCACTGTACTTCATGAAATAAGTTGTTGGGAATATAGAGAAACAGCAATAAAGGTAGCTATCATACTGGGTGATGCTAAAATGTTTGTCCTGTACAAGTCCTTGGCTTTATAAACACATTTCTTTCATCCAGTCTTCATGCTGACCTCATGAAGCAGCTATGAAAAACACTGTATGTGGTTTTCTATGGAGGAGCAAATAAAGAGTTGAGGGAGCATTAGGAGTTTTCCCAATGTCACAGAAATGGAATGCAGACTATGAATTCACATCAAGCTTTCTGACTTTAGAATCTAAAGTCTTCACTATCGAACAGCTTTCCTCTTTAAAATGAAAAGTGCAAACAGCCCCTAAATTTTTAAACACACACACACTCATCATTTTACTTTTCACTTGGAATGAGATAGAGTAACCACTGTCTGAGCTGATTAATCGTTGGCTCTGTGGAAGTGAACTACTGGATGAAAATACAATTGTGATGTTTTCCGATGTGAAGAGATTCTGTGAAAAGTCATTGCCCCTCTCCCCAGCTTCTCCAAGTCTCTGAACCAGGCCAATATCTACGGGTCACTTTGTGATAAAGAACACAGCACATTACTCCCAGATAAGTATCAGTTCATGGAGAAGAGGAGAGCATTGTCAAGCCTAGAAACATACTGGTTTCTGAGCTCTCCCAAGGTTCTGCTAAAGAGACATCCTTACTGCAGCAGGGTGCATGCTGCAAAACCTTTCTAACCAATATGCCTTGTTCTTGATGAGATTTCAGATGGCTAAGATGGCACGTAAAGTAGAAAACCCTGGATTTTGAGGTAACAAGCATGGTAGCAGGAAAGTCTAGGCTTAGTACACAGCACAGTGAGTTCAACACTTTAACTGCTTCTCACATTTTCAGGATCAAGTTCAAGTCCTTCAAGACACATCTTCATCTCCTCTTCCCACAATCTGCCATGCCCACTCTTAATTTGCACATAGCTGCTATGTAGTTTGTTGAAAATATTTTCGTCAACTCATAGCCCATACTTCGAGCTTCTACTTATGAATCTCCCATCCATCTTTATATTAAATTATAACCAATTTCCTGTCCTCTCTGTGAAATCTTCACACCCATGTCTTTTCTTTATAGTTCCTAATGTGTCTACCACTCATGAGTTTTAAACCCCTGGAGTTTGGGATCAAATCTTAGTACCTACCACAGGGCTGGGCAAGCACAAACATAGTGATTAAATTATTGATGACTAAACCATTAAGCACTGGCTGACTGTGCAATGATGGCTAATGTTTCTATGGAGTTCATGACAGGATAGCTTCTCTACTAACCATTTTGCAATGTGTATTTGCAAAATTTTGCAAACGGTGGTATTTTGCAAATACTCATTTTAGAGTTAAAAAAAACCAAGAAGTTAAGCATGTTGTTTAAGAGGAAACAACAAAGGTAGGAGCTAAAGTCATGGACTCTGGTAGCACTGCTTTAACTACAGCTCCCATTTTGTCATTCAGGATCCATAATTACATCTTTGTGTGTGTGTGTGTGTGTGTGTGTGTGTGTGTGTGTGTGTGTGTGTTCAGAAAAAAGTAAATAAACTAAAAATAATGAAAACAGCATACTCTGTTGGTATGCCTGTTATAATATATATTCTTTTGTGTTTGTGTGAGTATATATGTGATTGTGTTATGTACATGTGTGTCCAGATTAATGTGGTGTGCAGGTACATGTGTGCACATGGTGTATATGTGTATATGGTGCATGGGGATAGAGTCAGAGGCCAACCTTGAGTGTCATTCCGCAGGAGCTGTTTTTGAGACAAGGTCTCTCACTGGCATGGACCTCACTAGATAGAAGAGGCTGGCTTTCCAGAGAGCCCTGGTGTCTGCCTGCTTCCTTCCTCCCAGAACAGTGACTCTAATTCTATACCACCACATCTGACTTTTGAAAAAAAATTGTTGATTCTGAGGGTCAAACTCAGGTCTTCTTAAAAGCATTTTAATGATAAAGGTGTCTTTCCAGCCCTATTTTCTATAAGAATGTTTTTTAAAAGATACTGCTGAAATGTAAGTAAAAAAGAAAATCTTTCTCAGGGATTGAGCATGGGGAATAAAGGATAAAAAGTATTTAAGGAAGAAATTCAAACCAAAGAAACACAATATCCCAAAGAGAAAAATCAAACGCTTCTTGTCTCAGACTGTTAGTAGCATAAGCCCATAACACAAGGAATTCCATTGATTTCATTTCACCTAGAGTGAAAAGTAGAACACTATGTTTTCGAAGGGACTCAGTCAAACAACTGTGAGGAATCCATTCACGGAAGGAATGTTTGTTGAGTACTGACTGTATGCACCAGTAACTTTGCTGGGCAATGATAATTCACCGGGTCAAGAAAAGAAAGTACTTGCCATCATTGTTTACCAGCTGAAGTTTGTCAGAGGCAACAGGCACCATGTTACATTATCTTATCTAAGCAACACATAACTGACCAACAAGAGAATAAGAAATAGGAAAGGTCGTTCACCCTACCAGCCAGGTCAGTCAATGGCCAGACTGTGGTGACATTTTTCAGTTGGCCACAGGACTTTCCATCAAGTCTCTTTACTAAATCCAAAGGCTGCTAGATTCAAAGTGCCAGTTTTTTCTGACTAAAGCTCCTCATACATACACGACTAAACCATCCTTGTGCCTGTTTTCAATTACACTAGTAGACATTGAGAAACAACCCATTTGGAGTATTTTGTATTTTTTGTTTGATATACCACCCACTCCCTCAAAAACCTCTCATTGTTTTCGAACTAACCTTCAGATCTAAGTTTACATTCCAACTCCAGCACTGCATTCATTCATGGCAGTACCCCCAAACTCAGCTCACAGAGTGCCCCTTGCAATAGACTATTCACAACAATGTATCTATTAGTCTGCTCTAGCCTTCCTGTGGTTACTGCATAATACTCACTTTAAAAGATATTTCCTGTTTTCAACCCATGTAGTATATAACATAAAATGTCAAAATTATTTATTCTTTCCTTTGAAAGATGCATCATTGAAAATGTCACTGTTGGGTCTCATCACACATGTTCTTAATGGACAGGTGATAATTCATCTTCAGAATGTCAGGTAAGTATCAGCTATGTTATTAAGGTTTGGGGAATGGTAGTAAAAAATAAAGAAGCTAAGTTATTCCCTCTGTACCATATGGCGATGTATGTCTCTTTGCCAAAAGCATTCTTTGGAATTGCATTTCCCAAATGACCTTGGTTTTTAATTTCAATACCCAAATACCTGATTTTAAAAGATAAGTATCTACCCTCAAGGCAAAACTGATGATTTCTTATTTTTTCTTCCTTAAAAAGCAGCTTAGGAACCCTCTAAATTATAGGTTTCAAGCAACCATTTAATTTAGATTAAATTAGACAGCAATTGTATGTTAAATAAATATGAAATAGCCCTGGATATTTTTTAAAGATCAAGAACTCTGTAATATGTAGGCTACTATTACATATTCGTTATTGCTAATTTAAAAAATAAATAACCATTTAATTGAAATACTTAAGGAACATTTGCAAAGGAAAGCACAACACTTAGCAAGCCTTGAGAGAATGTAATAAGCCCAACAAAGTTGTTATAAAAACAAAGCTAGGTAGAGTCCCAAACAGAGAGCAGAAAGTGTGCCATGTAAACACGGCCAGAATTCTTCCTACAGCATCTTTATAAATGCCCGGTTCATCCTTTCCATGTGAACAAAATAAAGACTTTGCTTCTAATATTGATTATCCAAGTGATTTTGTTCTCTTTTAGGCTATTTCTCTTTGTCCTTTTTTTTCTTTTTGGATAAAAATAATGATACATGAAACAGGAAGTCCCTCTAATACACTTTATACATCAGATGTTTTAACATAACTATTATAATATGAAGAATTGTAAATATTGCCAAGCACATTCTACCAGGCCTTTTAGTTCACACTGCTTTATGATTTTCCAAGTTAGAGGTATAAATGTGAAAACGGCTCATTCTAGCGGTATAACAACTCAAGTTCCATCTTCTTTGTGAATAAAGCCCAGGCTCCAACTTCTGTTATATAAGATACCATAAAACTTGCACAAGGTTAACAGACAAAATATTTCATGAAGTATGGCAACATTGCAGCTCAAATACTTCAAAACACTTAGGGATCTGAAAGACGATGTGGCTACAGAATGAATGTTCAGAGAGTGAAGAAGAGGGTCCAGTCCAGGATGCATAGATCAAAGACAAAGAAAAGTTGTCAGGACTTCAATGACTAGCTGGGTATGTACTGGAATAAATAAAGAAGCATGATCTGCTAGCCATTCTAGAATGATTGGAACAAGGAAGTCATGAATATCTCTCAACAAGAGTAATGAGATTAGGCAATTGATTTTCAAACCAAAGCTGCCCCCAGATGCTCTAGGCTGGAAGTCAGGCTGAAGTGTACCAGGATGAGTAGCTGTTGGATACTGTCAGCTCAGATTTTCAAACATACTTAAAATTTCATAGACTGGCTATTAACAGACATATCTATAAGATGGAAAATGTTGGGAATTTATTAAGGTATGATTATCAACATTTTTTAATCAAACAAAAAGGACAATTGGAATCAAAAATGACAAGCGGATGTTTAAAATTGTCTAATTAGTCATAGATGATGTCAGAAATTTAAAGTGACTCTTACAGGAATGCAGCTTTTATCATAACTATTACATCTCAAGAATTATGTAACTCTTCATCATCATTCTCAATGTCAGACAAATTCATTAAAGAAAAATTATTTTTCTTAAGAGACACCCAGCTGTGCTCCACCAGCTGCTTAAACTCTCCCAAGACATTTGTCGATTGTTATTTCCTAAAAATTGTTAGCTGCTAGAAAAGATTATTTTCTCTGCTTGCTGACCTTCAGCCACAGAATCAGGATAGAGCTACAGACTGGTATTGAGTAACACTGATGAACAATTACAAAGGATACAATCTACTGAATTCTAAGGGTGAAGCAGGGTTTTCAGACCAGCTAGATAATTGGACCTGTCAATTTTCCCCTTAAAGTTTCTTTTTGTTTTGTTTTGTTTTCCCAAGGAATCAAAGACAAGCATTGGACTAAATCAGTATTTCTTAAAATGAGGTTAACCTCTTGATTAATCAAAATCACATGGCAGTGTCTTAAAAATACAGTTTTGAACCCCATCCCGGACAAAGTAAAAATTGAATTCAAATCTCTGGGAGAACCAGAATACATCTAAAATGTATCCTGCTGAGGCCAGCTCCATCTGCATAACACACAGCTTGAAGAATCATCTGACTTTTGAAGGCTTCTAGACATGACATCTGGGCTCAGTGTTTGCTATCTCTGTAGTAGTCAAGAATGTAAGCTACCTAAGAAAGAATCCAGAAAACTCCAAACAGAACTAACCCAGCTTCATCTTATTAATAAGATACGTAGGCATTACAATGATAACAGTAGAGGGTACTGCACCTGCCTATTGGTATTTTCCACACCAGCTGTATGCCAGCCTCCCTCAGCTACCCCCTTTCTCCTCCCTCTTAATCCCATGAACTCTGTATTCTCAAGTACCCCTGGCACAGCTCATCTGTGTGAATAGGTCATCGTTATCCAGAAGCTTTGGACTTGAGGGCTTCATACTAATAGTGAAATGTCTATGTAGAAGAATCATAGAATATTATCAGAGTTCTGTTTTTGTATGTTAAGCTGGAGTGGTAAGAACCTGTCTTTTTCTGTTAGGGAGAATTCTCTTGATTCTTGCCTTCCACAAATTATAGTATTGAAGGAAATAATTTACTCATATTTAAGACCAAACTTGCTTACTATGTTAGCTAGTCTTGTGAATTATGAAAAGTAAAATGCTGATAAACCCTCCTATAACTGTAAATAAATAGTTTTAAGATAATGGCCATCTATTTCCTATAAACAATGACTCCCAAGAGCTCAAATGCCTTTGTGTTTTTAAAATGTACATTTTTCTGTAATAACATTGAATTTTCTTGATTATTGGGCCTTTAATCATAATTTGTCTTTTAACTGTAGTATTTGTTGATGAAACTTCTATGTTGTAGTTACGTCTTTTCTACCTTAGACTTAAACAGGCAGATAATCTGAATAGAGGGCATGGCACAGGGTCAACAAGGACGGTGCAGACTGTGTGAGACCCGCCAGAGAAGTGCATTACCAAGCTGCTTAAAAAAAAAGTCGCTGGGATAAAATCAAAGTTTATTACAAGAAAAAAGAAGTCTGTTTTGTTTTTTTGTTTTGTTTCTGAGACAGGGTTTCTCCATATAACAGACTTGGCTATCCTGCAACTCACTCTGTAGACCAAGCTGGCCTTGAACTCACAGGGGTTCATCTGCCTCTGCCTCACAAGTGCAGGGATTAAAGGCATGCACCACCATCACCTGGCCTGGTTATTCTTATACACAAGGGAATGTGTGTGTTCAGGATAAATCACTATTGGATTTAGTTGCTTCAACAAAATCCTTTGAATCGATAGAAGTTTTGTTTCTAGACTCAAGAACAGAGTTGGCGGCACTTACAAAGACGTATAGTCAAGGTGGCGGTGTGTGACATACACTCCAGGATGCATTCAGCCTTTACTGGAGCAGGCACGGGTAATGAGCATGATAAAACAGTAGTAGCATGCTTATTTGGTGGCTCAAATTAGGGACAAATTTCAGTGATTGCTTCAAAAAGCCTCCAGTTCTTTTAAAGATTGTTTCATTTATTATTGTGTGTATATGTGCATCACATGTATGCATGAGAGTAGGCACGCATGTGCCGTGGTGTGTATGTGGAGGTCAGACGACAATTGTTAGGAATCATTCTATTTCTTCCATCATGGGATCCAGGAATCTAATGCAGGACACTAGGCCTGCCTGGAAAACAATTTTACCTGCTTGCCCATTTTTTCCAGACCAAACTTTGTGCTCACTAAGGCAAAATTGAACCCATCAACTTCTCCCGCATTCCTTCCCTAGCTCTTGTCTTTGGTCACACATTGCCAGTAGGAAATTTCTTTGTAGACCCACTATCAGGAGTGTCCAAACTTTTGGGTTACATTCATAGTAAATCTGGGACGCATGCAGCCTGTGGGTTGTAGGCTGGATACATCAATAACAAGACTCTAAACGTGTATAAGGAGTGTACTATCCGTTATAATTTTATCCATTTCCTCAGTTTCTGCCAGTGACATCCTTATATCTTGCTTATAAAGCTAATGACAGAATAGTTCAAAATATGCAATGACATGTGAGGTTAGACTATTTGACCAATAAGCTATTGCTGTCAAACTGACTCTTAGTAAATAGCTGAGACTTTTGGAGTCTGAAGTCCAACTCTTTCATTACCATCATTGACATCAAATACATATTCTTTGAAATCCCTGAATCTCCAATTTTGTTCAGTAGGTGGAGAAATAATATTTGAGGATTAGAGTGAATGCCTGGACAGCACCAGCTGGTAGCGCTATGCAAGGGCATAGGAAATGCCAGGGAAACATAGGATCACTTCTTTTACTCTTTCTGTCTCTGTCAGCCTCTCCTGTTCTTATTACCTATGGTCAGTTCATCATTCAAGACAGCTCTGGGTGGGCATCTTGGCACATGCCTGTAGTCTCAGCTCTTGCAAGGCTGGGATGGGATGGCTGCAAGTTTGAGCCTGTTTTAAGAAAGCCTGCACTGTAGAATGAAATGTTGTCTAAAAATTAAAAGAAAAAAGTTCCAGACTCCAAAAACCAAAATAGAAGGAAAAAAGGAAGGAAGGGACAGAGGGAGGAGGGAGGAGGGAGGAGGGGAGGAGGGAGGGAGGGAGGGAGGGGAGGAGGGAGGGAAGGCAGGAAGAATTACCTCTGCTGCCTTCCCCAGCCTCTGGCCACTGTATTCAGATGCATTTCTCTTGGCACTCTATACTTTGCTAGCAAATTTATTTTAATAAGATACTGTCTTTTCTATCACATAGGTCAGTTATTATTTTTAATTTAACTGTAGGATTCCCATTTGTAGCATACTAGCCAGCAAGCCAGTGCACTCAGATCTAGTGAAACTTGTGATGCCTGTTTGTCTCCTCACATTGACATCCAGAGAGACATCTGGATCAGATGGTACCGATGCAGGAATCTGAGTTCTTCCTCATGGTGAATTGCACCATCCTGACTATGCCTGGGTTAGGAGATCATCACTCTGGTGTCTCTTTGTTCTTTCCTGAGGAACATAGCAAGATTTTGTGTGGGCACACTTTGAAGGCATTCCTGCTAACTTTTACTCTTTTCTCTTCAACTTGGATGCTTACAGAACAGGGAATGTGAACACTGTATGTATCATCTGCATTGGACATGATATACTCTCAAAATATAATTTAGCATTAACCAATATGGAGTCTACCCCACACTTGGGGAAGTGTCTCAAAGTCCGGAAATAAACATTCTGGGATGCTCTGCAGGCCAGATGTGCAGGCTGTTAGATGGCATTGTGGGAGAAAAGAGAATGAACCCAAGCCCATTAAACTTAGAATATTCCCAGAGTGGCTTGCTTTTTTTTCTGCTTTTGCAAAGTTGCAGCACAAAGTCCTTTACCCGCTGCTGGCTATTTATCCATATTCTGTTAATATTGATTAAAACAGGAAGCCTGGGGTATGTTTCAGATCAATGATGTGACACACAGGTAGCAACTTGCAGCTAAACACAGGTATTTATGAATGTGTTCCTCCCTGAAGTCCAGGAACTTCTCTTCTCCTGCAGCCACATCCCACAATTCGCCGACATTTCATCCCACCGTTTACTAATTGTAGTGTTGTTCGCAAACTGCACTGGCACCGTGAGAGTCTGTGTCCTTCCTAACTTGGTCCTTTGGAAGACTAAGAAATCTCTGTAGATGACAGGAAAGCTGTTTTCCAGTGATGAGCCTGACTTACTCGAAAAACAGCGCTGTGGGTCAAACTCTGATCACCCTCCTCCATGCGCCAAGAAACGGCTGCCACATTTCTGGCTAGTGACTGACGGTTCATATTCACGCTGGTGCACTTTCAAACACAAACCATGCCCAGTCTGGCTTTGTTCTTTTTGAGATGTCTGTTTCCATCATCCTAAGAAAATGCAAGAACAGTCAAATGCAGGTGTGTGGGCGTGGTCTAACAACTAAGGTTCATTTCTTTTTTTCTTTCTTTTCTTTTTTTCTGTTTTTTGGAGGGGAGATCTGTTTTAAAGGACAGAAAAAGTCACAAAGGCTGATCCCAAAGCTTTGACATACTCTAGCTGTCTGGCATTCCTTCTAAAGTCTATGGGAATTTTGCACTACGAAGGGCCTGGACCCTAATTGCTAAATGATGAAATATTCACAAAAAGAAAAAAAAAAAACGTAAAGTTAACTTAAGAGTAGGGAGAGACTAAAATGCAGAAAAAGTGATTTTGTTGTTGTTGTTGTTATTGTTACTGGAAAAAATAGGAGTTTAAACAGCACATTTATTTTGTTTTAATTTCTGGGCTGTCAGACATCAGCTCTGGAGCCTTGATTCAGAACACATGCGGGGCCCCTTTGAAGTTCTGCTTGTTCTTTAAAAAAAATTTTTAACAATGGCAGAAAGATATAAAGAAATTAAACTGCAGCATAATCATAAAACAGAACCTCTGGGTTCCTGATGTACAAATTGTCCTTTTCTCCAGGTTTCCCCGTCTTTGTTTGCAAAGTCTTATTATGAAACATAACTTTAATATATTTTTTTCTCCCTCAGCTTAATATTCATCTACTGCCTCAAAAGCCAGGCATTTTACTTTTATTTTATTCAACTGAAAAGAAAAGTTTATTATGTCTTTCTAAAGCAAGATGGGAACAGGAAAATCCAGAGAAATTTACTAAATGGCGTCTTTTACATTTTTTTTTAAATAAAAGCCATAGAAATATTATGTTTAGCTTTTAAAGTACCCAAATTCTCTCGGTATAAGGACAAAAATGTGAAGAATTTTGAATCGGGCCAAAGAAAATGTCTATCTGGCTTTCGCGTTCTAATGATAAAAGCTTCAGGTTTCAATAGTACTTAATGAAAACGTGCCCCACATTTGCACATTTAAAGCACACAACCCCATATATGCATGTCTACATAATGTAAACTGAGTGAATACTGTTCATCAGTTTATACACACACCTGATAGATCTAAATGTGTGTGAGTGCTTAAACACCCAAACCATCATTTCATTCTCTAGCATTACCAATAATCTCTTCTAGGCTTTATTATTTTTTGAAGCAATTATTTATAACCATTCCAAATGCTATTATACTTTGTTCAACCTCTTTCCCTTTTAATAGTGAAATTCCTATACCAGAGGTTCCTTTTGTCTCCTACATTCTACATGAGCATTTTTGAAAACATTATTCCCCAATAGATTATCCTCCAGCGCAGCTATAATGGCCACATGTTGCCTTTACTGTTAAGTTCCACTCTACGGCCAATGTGAGCTGTGACGCTGTGACGTTGAAATAACTATACACAACACTGTTCCGTCCAGGATGTCTCAGCTGACCCTTTAGAACTGACCGCTGAACTGTTAGGAATTTTTTTATACCAGGTATATTACAACCATCACTAAATATTATATTATAAGCTTTCAGTTTACAGATTATATTTAAAAGGGCATTACACAACCCCAAACTCATCACTTCTTGATTGTAGGAGTATATTTACTATTATTTATGCTCTAGGGTTATTTATGCTTATTGTATCCATGTGGAGGAAATTCTGGCTTTGTCATTGTACATTACTTCTAAGCTAACGCCAGTTACTTGTGCGTTGGCAGCTTGGCTGGGTATGTATCCGTCTATCTGTGGTGACAAAGACGAGAACTTCTCACAGTTTTGAAGAATGGCAAGTCCAAGATGAAGATGCTGAGGTCTGCTGTGTAGAGACGCTCCATTTTCTGGTTCATGGTGACAAATCCTTCTGACGCCTTCGCACAGAAAGAGCAAGGCGGCTCTTTGGGAACTCTTTTACATCAGGGTACTAGCTCTATTTCTGAGGGTCCTCTGTCCTTTGTTCTTTCATCTGTCTAAGGCTGGACCTTTCAGTATTTGTTGTTAGGTTTTAATATATCAATTTTTGAGATACATAAATACTCACACAACTTTCTTTCTTTTTTTTCCTTATCACTGGAAGAGTTGCTTTTAAATTGTTTACCTGCACCAATCATTTACTAAAGTCTACCACATCCAAAATATTTAGAAGAGCGCATCTATAGTTCACAGTGATCATCTTATTTTAATGTCATCACCTGGGTATTTCAAGTAAGAGCTGCAGATAAAGTTTATTTCCACTTGCATTCTTTCTGGCAGATATTAAATAGGCAACTTAGATGCACTGTGCTCTTTCTGCTTACCTACAGTTTGACACTACTCAACTTGCTCAGCTACATATTTTTCTTTAATCTCTTCACTGCCAGTCAACACAAGGTCTTTCTTTTCAAAGTCTCATTTTTCTCATCTTCTATGATCTTAATTTCTCTCTTACCAAGAATAAAGTTGTATTTTCACATCTCTGGAAACCACCTCTCATAGCTTTAATGAAAACATACATAACTCTGTGGTGTCAGCAGTAATTGGGAAAACTAGTATAACATTCCTCTTCTGTCTGGCACAAGATCAGCTAGCTACATGTGGTCCATGTATAACAGGAACAAAATTATACCTATTATCTTCTTTGAGTAAACTGAGTATTTTCATGTCATGACCCTAGAATTTGGGACTGGTGTCTAGAAGGGCGGTGTCAAGCATGTTATATAGCCTAATCGCATAAGCATTAAGTAAGCATCACATGGACCGGCAACCTCCTACCATTCTACTTAAATAATAGCCTCCACCTAAAAAAGAAAAACACTTTTATGCCAAGTGTTTTGATGATGTTATTTTGATATGAGTGACTATCTTGAATACAAACAGACTTTAGACATAATAAATTAATATGTGTTTCTCTGGAAGGGATGTGGATCTAGATAAGATCTAGAAAAGAACTGGGGGAAGTTTGAACATGGACAACAGCTATGTGTTGAAAAGATTGAATTTGTACATTTTTGCGTAGTCTTTGGTCTGGTCCTTAAGATGGCTAGATTCCTATCATACTCAAAAGAGACACACAATTTTAAGGAGAGAAAATATGCATTTGTCGGTATGTCTGAATAATATTTACTACTGAAAACTCCGTTTTAGCTTTCCTTTTGTTTTAAGACAGGGTCTTACCCCATGGATCAGATAGGCCTTAAACTCTCCAAAATCCTTTTGCCTTGCAATTAAGGACCTATGGTGTTCTGCCTGGCTCTAGGGCAAGTGCTTCTCGGTCTGTGGGTCACAACCTCTTTGGAGGTCAACTGACATTTTCACAGGGGTCACATACCAGATATCCTGCATATCAAATATTTACATTATGGTTCATAACAGTAGCAAAATTGTTGTGAAGTAGCAACAAAATAATTTTATGGTTGGAAGTCACCCACAACATGAAAAACTGTAGTCAACAGTCAAAACATTAGGAAGGTTGAGAACCACTGGTCTAGACAGTATTCTAATAATTAAGGTTTAGTATTATTTGTGGTACAGGAGTAAAGAAATTGCTAAGCATATTTTCTAAAGTCTGCTATAGCATTTTCTAGACACATGAGCATAACTTTCATGAATTATAATCATATAATAGCTCTACTTTAAGTCTCCTTGGGTTTAATACAAGCCTGTGATAGTGCAACTTCCACGCAATAAAAGAATACTTTAGTTGTCACTAGAATCTTGACTCTGAATACCATATCCCTCGTTTCTCTTGTCAGACTAAGATATGAGCAGCATTCTGAGTCTCCACTCCACTGACCTTTACAATCAGACACTGTGCTGCTGTGGAGAAGTGACCCAGGCGTGGTACAGTTTCGATTCCGTGCCCTTCTCCCCCCACTGTGTGCCAGCAGCACCCTCTAGTTGCGACAGTCACAATCTTCCCAGACCTTGTTGCCAAACAGCCCTGGCGCCCACAATTTACCTGTAGCTGAGAACCACCGAACAGGACTAATTTCCAAGAAAATGTTAATTTGATACACAATAACTTTTAATGTTTCCTATGAATCGAAGAAGAAAAATATGAAAATATTTTCTCTACTTACTGTGCATTTATAGTTCTCATATTTTAAAACATTACCTCATGTGATTATCATTAAAAATCCAGGAATATAGGGTTTTATGTTCATTTTCACAGATAAAAAAAAACTAAGCATAAGAAAGGAAATTAATTTCTCAAAGATTACAAGGCTATAATGATCCAAATATAGCTAAAGGCCAATATTCAAACAACATACACAATGCAAAGTTAAGCTATGACTATATAAAGGTACCATAAATATTGAGATTTTTATTCTGTATGTTATCTTTACTTTAAGAATATTAAAACACACCTTTAATCCCAGCACTCGGGAAGCAGAGGCGGGTGGATCTCTGTGAGTCCCAGGCCATCCTGGGCTACAGAGTGAGTTCCAGGACAGGCTCCAAAGCTACACAGAGAAACCCTGTCTCAAAAAAAAAAACCCACAAAAAAAAGAATATTAATCCTAAGAATCTATTTACAAGGCACCAGCATTCTAAAGTGGTTTCTGTATAAAGTTTTTCTGTATAAAGTGTTTCTGTTAAGAGACTATATAATCAACTGGCTCTTATCCTTTAAGATAAAATAGAGCAAACAATATACAATTAAACATGCTGCGCACATACAGTAAAATACACGGTGTGGTAAAGCACAGCTGTGAACTTGATTGTAATCAATCCCATGGAAGTTTCCCTGAGTGCATATCTTCCAGGTTGATGGCCATGTGATGACACTAAACATGACTAGACCCTGTCCCCTTCGATACCATTATTCTACTGACGATTCACTACTCTCCCAAGAGTACGATGGTCTGTAAGAATGCCACATGCAGTTTTCATGTTCTGCTGTACTGAATTCTGGGGTTATCTAGTTGCATATCACTGGGCAGCATAACACTGAGGATTGTTCGTCCATGAAAGGCTCTTTTCAAAAGTGAATGTCATAATAACATCATAACTGGATTCTGCTGGGTTTTTCCAGGTTGTGAGAGAACCTACCCCTCATTAAATTTTCTCTATCTAATAACATTACAAAAGGTATAAAGTGTCCTTATTCACAATCAGGAGTGAAAGTCAGTGATGTAATAAATACTTCCAGTGTACACTAATTTCTAATTGACAAATAGTAACTGAACATGTTTAGGGAACGGAGTATAATGGGACCATTCAATGCACTCTTAGTGTGATGATGGTTCTGATAACAATCAACCGAATATATCAAAATAGCTAGTAAAGAAGAATCTAAATGTTCCCTAACAAACAACAACAACAACAAAAACTCGGTTTATGTCAGCAACTCTGATCTGAACTTTTATGTATTACATCACACTAATATCAACAGAATATCAACAGAAGTTGCTCCTCCCATCCAGCTGAGCACCTTGTGTCCATTTACCATGCTATCTCCATCCTCCTTTCCACACCATCCCAGGCTATGGAAACCATTTCTCTCTTATCTACTTCTTTGAGATGAAGTTTTTAGCTCCCAAACATAAGTGAGAACATGTAGAATTTCTCTCCCTGTGCTTCACTTACATTTTCCATCCATATTGCTGCAAAGTACAAAATTAACTCTGTTTTCACAGTTGGATAAATTCTACTGTGTTTACATACCACATTTTCTTTATCATTTCACCAATGGAAAACTGAAGTAACACAATATTAAAAGATATCATAGCATCATGGTGTGTGCATTCCCTTTCACTCTCTTCAAACAAACCTTCAACACTTCGGCTTCTGCGCTTTGGAATTCCCGTTGTTGCTTACATGGCGACAAAGACACTTAGCCGTTATCCTGTACACTGTTCTCTTGTGCTTGGCAAACTTTTTCCCAATCACGACCTTCTAGTAAGTTAGATGAAAGCTTCCCTCTTCCTCTGCCCTGGAATGATTGTTTTTCCATTTTAAAAATTATGAAGAAAAAATGCATCTCTGTGCTCTGAATGGATCACAATGCTGTAAGACAGGTCCTGGTGGAATTCGATTGACTTTTTATTGAAACTGTGTATACCGTGCCTCTTGTGATTTCCAAGATACTAAATACACATTCCATGGTTCCCTCCTTTCTCATGAAAATGTTCTTAATATGAAGAGAAAATATCTTCCTAACATCCCATGTCCTCTCTTTTCCCAAGTTTACACATAAACTCTATTTCAGGGCCATAAATTCCTAGGTTGTCCTTTGCTCCAAATGAAAGTTTTCATGAACTTAAAAACTTTTGTAAAGATGCAGTGTAGTTGCGATCATATTAGCTATAATTTCATCATTACAGCCTACAGCCCTTCAAATTCACTGTATGTATCCACTGAAGAGTGGAAAGAGTACAATGTTTGGCAGTCAACATGAAGAAGCTGTGTGCCAACAGGCTGCTCAGGCTAGTTACCTCTAGCTGTATGTAAACCGAGGCCTGAGAAGGAGACCTCAGGAAGCATCTCTGGACACTGTGAAGCAGCGGTGGGCGGGGCTTCCTTCGCCACGCTTGTGTCTGCTGTTTTTTCTATGTTGCCTCCTTTTTACCACCACGAGTAGATCCTGTTTACAACTGAGCATCCTTGGCTAACGTGACTTTGCCAGTTCATACATTTGTAGCAAGGAATAAAACTGTATTTTCTTCATAACTTAAACTACATTTATAAAATTACATGTAAAAGCTACTTGGGAGTCAAAAGTTACATCCAGTGGCTATCTCTACTAAGACAAACAATTACACATTAAAAAAATAACCATAATTCAGGACGGTGAAAGATGAACTTATAGCTACAGAAGGAGGCTCAGGAGGCTAAGCGACAGGCCGGCCAAATGGCTGATCTTAAAAAGCCAATGGCAGAGTACTTCACCATTGGGGAGCTTCATGTCTCATTCATTTATGATGGGAGCCTTTTCAACCTCATATTAAGTTATTAAGACTTCCACAAGCAGTATGTCAGTTTCTTCATAAAAATGAGAAAGAAGAAAAAGAAAAAAAAAAACTTTCAGATTATACTTTTATATTACAGTTGGTTTTCTTCAAGGTATGAATGAGATTATATCCCTCTCTTGAGTGGCTGACAAGATATACTAAAGGGCTCCCCATTTGCTTATGTTAAATGTCTAGCAAGTGAGAAGCTCAAATAATCGATAATCCGGTGCAATATTTTAAAGATCAATGGATTTTAGAACGAAGTCATTCCTGATACACACTTGCAAATACATGTTAACCCCTACCAGGGTGAAGACCACATCTTACGGAATGATGCTTTCTTATGACAGTGTGCTGACATCATACACACAAAGTGTGCTTTTGTTTGGTAGCTACACTGGCTCTTTATTCTTTTGAAATACATTAGGTATGTGAAGAAAAGTGGATATTTTTTAATCATGTTCTAATTTTATTATATGGATATGTAAAGTAGAGAAGTTACTGTTTTAGTAAACTCCTACTACTTCACCCCAAATTATAAATTATAGATATGCATATTTTTATCTTGGTATTTTTTAAGCTTGTGCTTGTTCCAATTGTTAGGTGTTTGGCAAAAGATAGGAATTTTTCTTTCTGCAATTATGATCATTGAAACCATAGACATTCACCAGAATCTCTGATCCCAGTAGGAGCCGACACTGTTCTGGTAACAGAGCCTTGGCCAGTTGTATGGAGGTCGTGCAGAGGTGAAGAGAATATGAAGTATCTGGCTCCAATTCCTTTTGGAACTTTAAAGAGACTCCAGATTAATAAAATGGAGAGATGGAGAGAGGGGACAGTAAACCTAACTACAAAGATCTCCAGCCAGACGAGCCAAATGGTACATTCTTGACTGATGGTGGCTGACAGTGATGGGGAAGAAGGCTGAGGAATGGAAGTTTTGTTTTATCAGTAGAGAGAATAAATGAAAACATTTGGCAGGAAGATAACTAAAAACATGGGAATAAATACTTGGCCAAATGGATGAAAGTAAGAAAGCCCTATTATGTTCTTTACGGATATGAAAACTCACCCTTTCCATGGTCAAATCCTGGCAGCCAGTGAGATAATGACAAGGAAGTGAAGGAGCTAAATACAGCAACTCAATGGTTGTTCTCAGAAAGTGGAAGGCAGGAAATTCCAGTGTAGATGTACTTAATACTGGCCAGAAGAACATGAGACAAAGAAGTTATGGAAGGTGAAAATGGACTCAAGTTGAAGGATAATTGCTGACTGATGTTGCCCTAACATGTACCATGCTAGGACACCATGGAAGTATTTTCTTTTGATTACATGTAATTGTTTATGTGTGCGCATGTACATGTCACAGAGCATGCGTGAAGGTCAGAGGACAACTTGCTGGAGACGCTATCTCCTTCCACCCTGTGGATCACTAGGCCTGATGACAAATGCCTTGCCCACTGAGCCACCTCACCGCCTACCCTGCAAGTATTTTACATAGTAGGAAAAAGAAGTAGAGTTGTTTCATCTTTCAGAAATGAGGAGACTCGTGATTTGAGCAAGTGACAACTGCCTAGAGTAATGTCACTAATAAAAGGGTCCACCCTTGCTGTAGCTGCTGTCAGGCTAGAGTTCCGTCATTCCTCAGCGTCCCTCTCCTCACACGCTGATCTATACACCTTTCCTCCAACTGGAACAAGAACATGTAAATTGTTTGCAAAGTCCGCATGCAAGAAAATTCTGGAGTATATTTGCTCAAATTTCCCTAACAACCAGATCACACTTTATTTTATCAGACTGACCTTTCCTCTAAGACCTGGACATTTTCTGTGCAGTGTTTAGTTTAACTTTTAGCTCGACACTACCTGTAAATCAGGGTTTCCTTACCAGTGATCACACTCCTGAGAAACGCTCAAAGGAATGAGACTAGGGGGAGTTCTGGAATCAAAGGCTTCTGTATCCAGGGCAGAGACACATTTAATTATCAGCAGTGTGAAATTTCCTGCTCTCAACATTTTCTAAGCTTTGGACACTAAAATTGAAAAACAATGTGCTTCTTTTGTTTCTGTGTAGATTTGATTACTTGGCAAAGTGGTTACATTCTAGAAAACAGAAGGCGGTGCTTGACTGAAGTAAGCATATTTGTATTTATTTCTACAGTTCACTCAATCACTGCCCCTGCCCATGTCAGTTGTTGGAGCTGCTCACAGGCAATTCTATTAGAAATGAAATATTGTCAGAGGGGGTTCTCAAAAAGTGCTTTATCTTCATTATATTGAAAATTCGATTCCAAATGAAATCTTTGGGGAAATCTTTTTACTGAAACAGTTTTCTTTCATAGTTTTCTTTCAAACGCAGGGAAGTTTTCCTGCCAAAACCTCATTTCTCTCTTTCTTTTTGGCTAAAGGCAACCTTCTGCAGACTTCGTTTCTCCCCACCCCTTGGTGGGGCTCACCACGATGACTCTCATAAGGACAAGGTAGAGGGGCTTTGCCCTAATCCATATCCGAATGAGCTGGCCTGGGAGGAGGAGGAGGGGCCTTCTCAAGCATTCCATTAAGCTGTTCTCAAAGCCCTCACTGAGTTTAGAGCCTAAAGAGAGGCAGCATCAGAGTCTCCCCACCAGGCCAACATTCCGCTTTTTAGTCAACCTCCAGGAACACAGTTGGGAACACAGAGGATCCTCCCAGATTAGTTCCAGAGGCCTGGCCCTCCAGGGGCTCTCACCTTGAGTCTCTTTATTGCTTAGCTCGGTACTGCTGAAGCTGATGTCTCCACACAAATTGGAGCAATTTCATGTGTAACATTTCTTCTGTCACTTCATACGGTTATTGAAAGAGCAGAGGGAAGTAAAGCAGGTGAGATCAGACAAACTGTGATGAAATTGAATCTGGCACCAAATAACATGACCCTCCACACACCAGGAGAGAATGGAGAAGGGCGGGAAGGTAGATATGCAGGTCTGAACCTTAGCATTAATTCAAAATGTTTGCTTATATGTGGAACCTCATTTTTATGATTATTATGAAAGCAATCTTATCAAAGGTGTAAAAAATGGCTAACACAAAACAAGTTGGTGGAAATACAGTGTATTCTTGGTCATGCTGTCATATGCTGACATAGCAAATGAGGAGGAATCTGACAGTAAAGTGACTAATTTGGTCTTTTTCCTTGATTACAGATACTAGTTTGTTGGGGGTGTGGTGTACCTACAAGGCAACAATAGTCTTTCTAAAAACAAACTGTTGAAAAATCTCTGCTACATTGCATGTTCAATAGTCTGATATCAGGCCTTGCTTTTCATTTTACTAACGCCAATAATACATTCAAATAACAGGGCTTTGGAAAAAGAACATTTTTATTTTTTAACTTTGGGATATTTTAATTCTGTCCCAGCAGAGAACAGAATATATTGTTCACAGGCTCACAGAGGGAAACACATACACATTATGTACACATGTGTGTGTAGGGCATCTGATCTGTCGTGGTATTGGAGCATTGGGAGTTATACACTTGTGGAGAATCTCTGCCGGTTTTTATTAGATGATCATGATTAATGTCACAGAACTTAAGCAATCTTTGAAAAGAAGTCAGAATGTGCCACAAAAATTCACTTGATTGTGCCAGTGGGAATATTTCCTAACATAGTCCTAAACTTCAAAAACAGTATAAGCATGTGAACTGAGTGAGGGCAGACCCATCAATTTCTTCCCAAGTACATTTAATTTATTCAACAGAAAAATGTTGGGAAAGTTGTGGCTCTCATTAGCATGAGAAAGGAGCGTCTGGAGGTGTCTATGCACAGGCCCATCCACATGCTGATTTTCCCAGGCAGGGTGGTATTCCTGTTTCCTATGGCTTCGTGTCACTAGTCTGCAGCTCAGATTGTAACTCCAAGATGTTATCTCTTGGCTGCTCAGATAAACAGCCCATTATGTTTTTATGGTGGGCAGTTCTGAGTCCTCAGAGGATTAGAAGATACTGGCTGGAGTTTGTGGCTCCCTGCTGGACTATCAAGGGTCCATGGAATCTTGTCCGGACTATGTCTCTAAGCAAACACCTCTCTCATAATGGTATTCTCACCCCATCTTCTTGGCCATGGACTTCAAACACTGAGGGCCAGAAAGGCAATACCCTTTAATATAACAGAGCTAGCTAAGTGGGGACAGACAGGGCAAAGGTAAGGCGTCTTGAGGTTGGCATTTGTGTGTTTAGCCACATGGGGTGATTGGGGCCATCTGTTCCTCAGTTAGCTAATGTGCTTCCAGGATTCCACACCATCCCAGGATCAAGAACACTTCATGCTGACTGGAGCAAGCTCTCCCAATCAGAGTGATGCATATTTTGTTAGTTTACATTTGATCTCTAAATAAAGACAGGATATGTAGGTAATTGTGTATGGTGTATATATATGTATATATATACATATATATACATATATATATATATATATAGTGTGCACACACACACACACAGAGAGAGAGAGAGAGAGAGAGAGAGAGAGAGAGCAGTTTATTTGTTAGTTAGAGAAACACTGTTTGAGAGTCATGGACAAAAGAATGCCTTTCTCTCGTTTACTGGTCGTTGTGTGTGTACTATATACTCTTTCAAAGAAATCTCAGTTCAAAGAGTATATGTTTTCAAACTTTGAAGTTTGGAAATACGAACTAGAAGCTTTATTTTTTTTGTTAACATTTTCATGCTTAAGAAAAAGTCTTGTGTTTCAGGTCATGAAAAAATACAATGTTAAAATTAGTTATAATTAATGTGGATGCCTGTCTTTATCCATACAGCATGTTAAAGAACAAGCTACATCAAATTATTAATGGCTTACACCATGATAAAAGAAATTATCCCACTGAACTTATGCCATGTATTCTGTAAGCAAGGTAGTCATCATGGCTTCCAAAGGAATAATTAAAAAACTATTAATTTTAATTTGGCAAAATACAAAGATTAAACTTTGTATCTACCGGATCCTATGAAAAAATTTAAAGTTTGGTTCTGGTGAGATGATTCAGAGGCTAAAGGCACTGACCACCAACCTGAGACCTGAGCTGGATCCATAGCAACCACATGGTGAAAAGAGAGAATGAATTCTAGCAAGATGCACAGCAACCTCTGCACTGTCGGATTCGTGAGTCTCAGTCCAAGTAATGGAAAAGAGTGGAACAGGGTGCACATTCAGATTAGGGGAGAGTAGGTGACTTTCACAGGAACTGGTGCTGGTAGGAACTAGAACCCCTGGGGAGTTCTCTCAGTGGAACCTACAGCTTTTTGCTTCAGTTCAATCTAAACTCTGCACAGGGCACAGGAAGTGTCCTCTATTGATGGGACATCCAATTAGCGTTTTGATTGTGAAGGAGAAAAATCTCTATATCATCCAAAAGTTATGTTTTCAATCAGTGAAACCATAGCAAATATATTCTGAGATTAAAACATGTTTTTTCATTAATAACCGTTTACTTTGTGGGAATTCCAAACCCAAAGCCATACTTTGGAAACTTTCCCCACAAAATAACTTACTAACACAGCAATCTTCATATTTCTTGGAATAATGATCTTTTTTTAAATTAAAATTAATTTTACCAGCTTCATAAAGATCAAAATTATACATATTAGTGGGGTGCCATGTGCTATGTAAATAGGTGCATACATTATGCAATGTTTATAGTAGGTCAACTCTGTCTCCGCAAACACTGAAATGTTTCAAAATCCTTTCATCTCACTCTGAACCTCACAGCTCATGGTTGCTGCCTGTGGTCTCCCTGCTGTGCATGAGCACATTAGAGCTTCTTGCACCATCTACCATCAGTCGGCCTTTCTGCATTCCCACACCCTTCCTATTCATACCGGCCTCTAGCCCCCTGAATTCCACTCTTAACCTCACAAGTGCAACTGTTAAGACTCAATGTGTAAATGAAGTCACATAGTAGTTGTCTTTTGTGCCTGGTTTATTTCACTTAACATGATCTACACTTCTATTTTACTCTCTTTTATCCTTCAAATGTTGAGAATCTGAATTGCAATATAAGGTCATTGAGAAGGCGTGGATGGATTGGCAGGTAGAAACAGACACACATGCATAATATGTACACGCATAGAAGTACACAGCCACTCTCTCAGTGAGAATCTGCCTCTCTCAACATTTCTTATAATAGCTCAACCTGTTTTCTTGTCAAGAAGCTTCCTCAGAAAAAAATACACCTTTTTACCATGTTTTGCATGCCTAAAACATTACTCACACAGTTCACTTATTATTCTCACTGAACATACTATGTACTTGCAGAATCTGTTTATTCTTTTGACAAAGTGCCACTTTTTTTTAAGTTCTACTCAAGCAACCTTGTTGATGATGTCTTCCTCAACCAGGAAAACTGACATGCTTTTTGTTACAATTGGGTACATGTTTCTGCTAATAGGTTATGTGCTTTTCATGTGCTGAAGAACCAACAAATGCTTTAAGTGAAATTAAGAACTAGTCTCACTGAGAAATGTCTAAAGCAGCACACTGTAAGGACAATAGCTGTGTAGCAATGCATGCTCCAGAGGGACAGTTCCCTTAGCAGCATGCACAAGGGAAGCTTTACTAGTTCCTGTACATATGTGAATATTTGCTATTCTCCTCCTTTGTTTCTGGAAAAACTGATTAGGCAAAGCAGTAACTGGAAAGGTGGGCATGGGCTTTTGAAATCATTGCACAGTGCACATGCCCTTGTGTGCAGACCCTTTGCTAAAATCAAGGAAACAATGCTTTAAAACCAAAAATTTTACCAGGCCAAATGGATAAGGAAAATATAGCATTTGTTTTTTAATCAATTTTAGCATTTAATTATACCCATTGAACACATGTAACAACTAGCAAATAAAAATTGAAATGAGACTAATTCTAAAAGTACGGAGAATGATAGCCCACCATTCCCCCATTGCACTGCCCAATCAGACAGCCTAACCAGGCCCCTTTCTAGAATAGCAAGGTCGAACTCAATTTGACTGTCAAATTTGATTATTCTATAT
The DNA here is from genome assembly GCA_902168425.1 of Peromyscus attwateri. NCBI lineage: Eukaryota > Metazoa > Chordata > Mammalia > Rodentia > Cricetidae > Peromyscus > Peromyscus attwateri. The sequence goes on along the minus strand of CABHPP010117341.1, from coordinate 19,621 downwards.
TCTGCCAATGAGGGAGGCATGGGGCAATTAAAGAGCAGCAGCTATATATTGTGGCCTTTAAACAATTTGTTGGTGAGGTATCCATAGATTTTAGGAATCATGTTATGAACACATTCTCTTCCAACTACATACTAATTCAAAGGGAAAGGGTGAAGTCCTAGCAAAACACAGGTTCCCTCTGATCCTCGAGTATTATTCAATAAGTCATCATTTGGGAGGCATTCTTGCCTTTTATCCAGTGACAGCCAAGTTCCCTTTATATCAGCATGTACATGACATATTTTCACATTTGTTTATCATACTGCTGTAAATAAATACACAGGAAACTGCACTACACCCATTTTAGAACTAGTTAGTCAGGCAATGTTTTCCCACAATTAACTTTAATGGAAAATGTTAGTAGAAAGATGATTCAAAAAATTACAAAATGGTTAAAGGTCATGATTTTAAATTTGAGGAATTTAAAATTTTTAGATTGATGAGCATCTGGTAGTCGAACTGAATGAATGAAGTCTTTAGAAGGTTACTGTCTCTAGAGATAACTCAAAACCCCTTCTTTTTCCTTCTTTTGTCCTGGGAACTGAGGATGAATTTTCAGCATTAGACAGATTAGAGTTTAACTCTCTTTCCTTTTTATTTTTCTGTTGATGACCTTCATAGAGAAAGTCTCAATAACAGAACTTGCAATCTTACAGAACTGGGCTGAGCCCATGAGCCCTTTCTCCTACAAGCCACAGGTCTTCGGGAGTGGCATGTGACACATATTCACCATCACTAACAGAATGGTTCTCATATAGGAAGATTTTTATACCTAAAAGCAAAACCTTAAGACACACTGGGAAGTGATTTGTCTGCCTCAGGAGTTTATTGTACTTGGTCTGATTCATGAGGGAGACAAAAGAAAGCCACGAGGGTGTCTGGGCAGTTTTAGCAGCACAAGTGAAATACAACACCCAACAGGATGTCTCCATTCCCTTTGAACTTGAGGCTTCCCATAGACCAACGCTACTGCTACTGATTCTTTGTTAGTTATGTGGTGCCCGACATCCAGGGCACTTAGTGAAGATAAGCTCCTACCTTGTGCTTTTAAGGGTGATGGAGAATGAATCCTGCCTGACCTGACTGAGTGTTTTATCAAAGTCATTGTAAACCTTGGGGAAATAGACACATTTTGCTTGGGTCTCAAAGCAGTTTGTCCTTTTTTTTTTTTTTTTTTTTCCTGATTTTTTTTTCCCTATGATTGAATGTCAATAAATCTTCACCCCAGGAAACAGAGATTTTACCCATTTATATGTCAAGACTAATTGGGATTTTAGGAATCGTATTACAAATGAATTCTTAAATAGAGGTTACAAATGCACCCCATTTGTTCATTTATTCTGGAAAAAAATATATGTAAAATAAACTTTAAATTTAAACATCAAAACTAATAATGGAGGACCTCAGATGGGATACAAACTTACTGTTCAGCCTCCCAGGGGAAAGAAGACCCCGAGGTCCTGCTGGAGTAGAGGGAACGTGCTGACCTGCTGTTTTTCTGATATTAAATTCGAATGTCAATTAGTTGTAGCTCATCAAAAATGCCTCACTTCGTGAAGTGATGAGATTCACTGAGATAGCTAGCATCTTTCACTCTTCACCACTGGCCGATCTCTAGCTTCTGTGCTGCAATGACTACAGCTATCCCAGGAACCACACCCCACTGACCCCACAACCTGTCATTTCTCAGCTGCTCCTCACTTCCTCCCCTTCTTTAGTCAAGTTAAAATTCATGCTTCCTCACATAAGTGGTTCCTCTTCTGGGCTTTCTTGTTCCTGGTTGCATCCAACTCTACCTAGTAGGCACCTGGACCCTTTGCTGAATGTGGCTGTGCCAGTTACATTACTATTCTGACTTTAGACTGTTAGGTGATGTTCATGAAATTTACATTGGCCCTTAAAATTGTTCCAAAACATTTTTCTCTAGTAGATTCCCTTCTCCAACCTCCTGAATAATTATGAATATCTTCCCTTTTCAAAACTTCAGAATTTTCTCTTCACTTTAATTCACAATGATCACTTTCTTATTTACTGAGGAAGAACCTAATCAGAAACATACTCAGTCCATTGTCAACCACTGTGTCCACCATAGACAGGCTGCCATCTGGACCAAGCGCTCTGCATTTTCCACTGTTAGTATAGATGAAGTTGCCCATATCCATGGCCAACGTTTCCATCTTTAAAAGTAGCTCTTGCTACCCTCACATGTTCAAGGGCAGTTCCACAGCCATTTCTTTCTGTTCTCATGGCAGCACCAGTTTTCCTTTTATAGTAGGTCACTGCAAGCATTCTGTAAATATGTTGCTATTTAACTAATATTACTTTTTAAAACACTCATTGGACCACTCAACTCCCTCTGCTCAGTGCTCCATGTATCTGCTCCCTCTAGAGCAAAATTCCTCAGAACAGTCCAGTTGTGCAGTCTACTGTTCTATTCTACAATGATCTCTTGTAACTAGGCTTTCCCCACCAAACAGCATACTATTGTGGTCAGCAGTGGCTTTCCTGTTAGGAAGTTTAATGATCAATTCTCATGATACCAGATCCATCAACAAATCTTGACAGAACTCCTTTACACAATACCTGCTTCTGCGGGGTGGCCGGAGAGTGCAGGCAGGGTAGTGAGCCCCAGTGCTCTGTGTGGGCTCCTCCTCAGAGCATTGTTGTTAATGTAGGACTTCCTGAAGCCTCCACCCTTAAGTCTCATCTTAGCCTTCACTTGGCCCCGAGGTCATCTCAGCAGGGCTTATAACTTTAAGCTCTTGGCTTCATGTCTATCCTGAACTCAAAATTTATCTAATTGCCTTCTTGATATATCCACTTGGATATCCAAAGAACATCTTAGATCCGACATTTTCAAAGATCAACACCTGATCATCAGATTCAATCTGATTCCACACTTCTTCCTGATTCAGTCAGCAGCAGCTGCTTCCTGAGCAGTAGATGGCCCAGTCCTGAAGTGAGCATTTACTCTCTCCAAGCCCAGTGGGGTTGGGTCAAGTTCCACTCAGGCACCTTTACAGCAAACCTGGGCAGACCCCCTTCTCCCCACTCCAACCCTTTCCTCTGTCACTCCACCTCACGCTTGTTCCAGAGCCCTCAGTCACGGTCAGTCTCAGGCTCTCTGCTCTTGCCTTTCCCTAAGTCTACAAGGATCTTTCCTGTGATGGTTCCAGCTTCTTGCCTCATCATCTTCAGCTTTGCATGCAAATGTCATCTGTGAATGAAGCCATCTCTGATCACCCCTTATAAAATTACGAATCTCACTTCTGTAATATAAGCTGGCCCTATTCTTGCTTTAGTCTTTGTTAACAGAACAACTTTTACTGAACTCCTTTTGTTCATTCTGTTTAGTATTTAATCATTAGACTTCTCCAAAAGAACTCTCTTCAATAATGCAAACTGTTCTGCATCTGTGATTTCCAATATGGTAGCAGATACATGGCTATCGAGCATTTGAAATAATTTGTTTTAATTTAAATGTGCACATGTGGCCAATATAAGCTTCATTCAAGCATAGCTTTTTAATTTTTGTTTTCAGGCTGATGTAACTCCACATCTACCAGTTCTTCAGGCATACAGGAGATGCCCACTGCATCTTTGGAAGGACTTACTCATTTTCTTTTTTTTTCTGGTTTGATTCACTCAAACATCATCACAAACAGTGGTATTTAGATGATAAAGGAAGTCCAGTTTGCAATTAACTAACTCCTCATCCTAAATCCCATTATACAAATGCCAACTGCAAAGCTATCCGAGTTGTGGCTCTGAAGTGAGAGGTTTTCAGCCCACATTTACAGTTGCAGCTTTTCCTCTGCTTCCTCCTTCCTACCACCTTCACTACCACAAGGAAAAGAAAGGCAGGAATACAGAGGCCTGGCACTGGACAGGGAAGTGTGGGAGTCTCTTCTGTCACTACCCCAGTCACGGAGGTAACAAAACGATAATTTTATTGTTGTTTCCATCTGTTTACCCAGAGTCATTACCCCAATCACGCAGGTAACAAAACGATAATGTTGTTGTTGTTTCAATCTTTTTACCACTTGAAACTCTGTGTTGACATTCAACACTCAACTTCAGAAAAAAATGGGGGGAGTAGATATGAGGAGCAGGAAGTGCAGTCAGGAGACAGGAGAATAGCAATGGTGTTTAAAATCAACAACGACAGTCTGACACGAACAGGCTTCTTAACCTCACTCATCTGACGAGCCCTATTCAGGCAAAGAGAAGATGTGGACAGCAGGGAAGTCACTCTGGACTGGAATCCCCCATCTGTCTGTTAAGGTGAAGGTTTCTTCAACCATCCTGGGCAGCTCTTAATTGCCCTGCATGGGCAGTTCAAAATCTGGTGACCCCTCCTCAGTCTTCTAAACCTCCTGAATCAACACCCTGGCCCTGGACATGGGGCTTAAGTGGATGACATCACATGGTAAGTAAGCGCCTGACCGCTGAGCTAACCTCCAGCTTTCTTGTTACTTTTTTAAATTTTGAAACAGTCTCTCAGTTGCTGACTTTGAACTCAGTGGTGTAAGCAGCCTTGGGATTTGTAGTTCTTATGTCTCAGCCTCCAGAGTAATGATTTACAGGCCTGCATCACTAAGTCCAGGGTGGACTTCTGTCTGTGCTATCACTCTCCTTCCCCACGTTATTTGCCCTTTATTAGCCTTTACTAAGTCACTGAGAGAGAGAGAAGATGCTAAGAGCAAATTGGTGCTCAGGGACCAAGTTACCTCTGTATGATTGTGTAAGTGTCAGGGCCTAGGTTCTTCAAGGGGTAGGGGGGGAATTTATGCTCTCTATATACAAGATGTCACTCTGGAACAGAGGAATATCAGTGGAAATATGAGAGAGAGAAGGAAAGAAAGACAGAGACAGAGAGACAGACAGAGAGGGAGAGAGAGAGAGAGAGAGAGAGAGAGAGAGAGAGAGAGAGAGAGAGAGAG
>CABHPP010117341.1:0-14629 GCA_902168425.1 Peromyscus attwateri | reverse complement strand
GAGAGAGAGAGAGAGAGAGAGAGAGAGAGAGAGAGAGAGAGAGAGAGGAAAGGAGGAAAGGGAATGCTGGCTCTCCCTCTTTGTAAGGTCTACTGTGTCATATGAACATAAATAAAAAAGACATTCTACTTACAGTTCCTAGCTGCTCATACCTCTGGCTGTTTCTTATCAATTTATACTTTTGTTTCCTTCTTTGTAAATGGGGATCATAGTAAAACTGCTGATCTGATGGCCTTGTTAAAAAGAGGTGAATTGAGGAGTGAGCTGAGTTTACTCTAGATTAGAAGCCTTTATTATCAGTCCTTGTGTCCCCTGCTACCCTAGAGAGGAATTTCACCATGCTGTATTAACCAACCAAACACTTCTTTCCCTCTGAAGATGACCAGATGGGTTCTTCAAACAGGTAGATACTTAGTGTCTCAAGAAAACTGAAAAGAACACTATTACTATTTCTTAGTCCTTAACACCATAGGGCATGCTCATCTAATTTCCCTCATTTTTACTTTCTTTTTGTTTTCTGAGACTGGGTTTTACTGTGTATCCCTGGATTATCTGAACTGGCTATGCCAGTAGGCAGCCTGGCCTTGAACTTGCTGTGATCTGCCTCTCCTTGCCCAGGCTCAGAGGCAAGGTTGTGAGACAGTGGGACGCTCCTTCTCTCTGAATGTTTCCCACACTTCCTGGGACTGAAATGGGTAATTTAACCTAGGGGAATTGAGGTAGGATTACAGATTTGGATGCAAGCAGAGTTACTGTTCTTATCCTCTCTCCACTACATAGGGGTCATCAAACATCCCTGGAAGAACCCACATACCCCAGAGGCAGTGCTCCCACCTCCTAGGACCCCTCCATGTTGTCACAGCAGAGTCTGTCTTACATGCAGGCATCTCTAGGGCCAGACTAGACAAATAGACGTAGCTTGTGGAGTTTTCCACTTTCAGGGGATGAATGTTTGAAACATTTGGTGATCGATTCTGTTGGCCTGAAAAGTTGGTTGAAATTGCCTTTCTACTTGCCAAATACCTGAGAGCACCCCTGGAGGCAGGGACAGCGGGAGCTGGACCAGAACCACTGGAAGGAAGAGAAGCCAGACTCCCCAGCATCCTTAGGCTATTACACTGGCCTGGTACTGACTCTCTGTGAAGTCTGGTACTCAGTGATTTACTCAAGTGCCTGCAGTGGTGTCTTTCCCTAATTGCTGAGCTCATTTTGCACCCTAGTGCCAAATAGTCCCCCAGAGACTACTGAGTAAAACAACAGGCAAAGTTCCAGTGACCATCACAGATCCTTAATGAAATGCAGCTTTTAAAAGCAGACGACCTTCCTGGAACGGCCCCAAGGAGCCGGACACTCCCGTTTTCTTTAGGCACTTCGTGGGCCTGTCAGTAACTGAAATTAGCTTCATTTAATAAAAGATTCCTCTGCTGGCTACTTAGGCAATGAAGTGTTTTAGGGACTCTCCTATGTGCCTTACTTAGATAATTGTACCAGAGCAAAGAGGAGACTATTGTATACGACAGTGCTATGGGGGATATTTTAGACTAGAAATAACATCTGAGAAAGCTGCTTAGAGTAGATCCAGACAACAGCAAACAAGTGAACGGCTGGCAACCTACTCTGAACCTGAGATAAGAGACTCGAAAGGGCCTCCTGGATGTTACAGAGAACAAGTATGTGCTACAAGAGGCAGATCAGAGAGATTCACTGAAATACCACCGGGTCAAAGGAGGGAGGAGGTTGGCTGAATACAGTAACTCCTGCCCAGGTTACTGGGGTCTGACTGTGTGCTGCTGCGTGATCTTTGCCTGTCTGTTACTGCTTCCATCAATCCTTCCATCCTTCTCCTTTCAACCTTCATTTAAAATTGTACCACAGTTCTGCCAAAGAGAAATTCACATATGTATGCACATACAAATAAAATCTCCTTGAAAGATTCCAGTAAATGCCCTTACTTTATAGTTTCAGAAAGCCGCTTTGGAAAAGGTCATGAATTATGTTGGCCATAGCATAATCCCAGTCTCAGCGGCATGCTTCCTCTCTTTTATTCCTTGTTTTTATCTCAAGCAGCTCCAAGAGGTTTGTTTCTCCTACATGGAAAACTTTGGCATGTCTGTAGCCATGTTTATAAAGTGAGGAAGTCTGCTGTATGCAGGGGCTATCACTAGGCCGTACTGTTTGTATGTGCTTGTCCAGCTACACTGATTCTCTCTTATGCAAAAGTCTGAGAGAGCTATGCCATGGACAGGCAAAGGTGTCCAAACACTGCAAACTCAGGTCGTTCAGGCATCAGTCAACAGTTGTTAATTATTTCTGATTTCCCCTATAAGTGATAGGGGAAAGACCAACTTGACCAACTTAGCAAATCCATCTCTCAAAAGAAGGTCTCTTGTTAAAATCTGAAATTAGAGCTACATGACAGAACACTTGCTTAGCTTCTAAAACACTGGGTTCTCTTCCCAGCACAGTAAAACCAAACCAAAACAACACAACACACAGGCTTAGACTTAGATGACTCCGTTGTGATGCAGGCTGCTATGCCTGCATTACACTGGTTATGACCCAGATCCAAAGCACTCTTGAGGCACATGAAAGTGTCCAGACTGTTTAACACTGGCTAATGTTTGCTGAGTGCTTGCTAAACGGCACCTTTCCAGACTGACACATCTCAATGGGATGCCTTATCTAATCTCCACAAATCTATGAAATAGATAGTTTTATTTGTATGTGAGGAAATTCAAGTGACTAAGGCTCACTAAAAGGCAAAGTACTTTGTGTAAGCTCACACAATTGGAAAGCCATCAGAAGCAAGTCCTAGAAAAATGACCCAGTGGAGCCTGCTTTAAGAAATTAACTAATTAGTTTAAAGCCAACCTGGTCTACATAGGGAATTCTAGACCATCCACAACTACACAGTGAGACCCTGTCTAAAAACAAAAATTATTAGTAATGCATCTCAGCTAAGAAGAAAGTCAGGAGAAAGGGCTCTAAATTAGAGGAGCTCTCTGGGTAGACGTGATGTAAGCCCGCTCTTCTGTGGCATAGCAAACCTTGCCATCCTAATGAAGGGAGAGCAGAAGAGGCAGCCTTGGGTGGACTGAGGAGGGAGGTTTGATGTGGTAAGAAGTGTGCAGTGCATGTTGATGCAGGAAAAGAATATGAAGCTGTGGGGGGGGGTGTGCTCAGTTGTGGGTCATCAGTGGACAGTAACACAGCTTTGAAAGTAAGTATTTTGTCCTGTTGAGAGCTTTAACCAAAGCAGAGTGAAGAGAAGTATAGCCATTAAAGACCATATGTACAGATTATACTATTCAATATGTCAAAATGCAAGCTTTGTAATAAAACACACATTACAGACTTCAGGATTCTTATCCTAAACCTTTCCGTTTTGCTTTCATTATTAACATTGTAGCTACTTTACACAAACAATATCTTTATGCTAAGAAATCCCACACATTGAGAAGTGATACTGAGGGAAATAAGAATTTATATTCTGACTGAACCCAAACACCTTCTGAGATGATCTAGTAATAAAGTCCTTAGAGAGTGAATCTGAAAGATGAAATAAGCAATTGTAAAGGAGGGCTTGGATTTTATGTCTGTATCCATTATTTCTCTAGGTTCCCTATGAGAATGGATTTCACTGGTTCTAATAGAAATAAATTGCATTAATCCATGGGATTGAGTGATAGCTCTGATTTGTGGTAAAACTTGGAAGTACTCAGCTTTCTTGGCTAGCTTGCACTGCTTTGTAATCTTGCGTCTCTCTCCTGTGTGTGGAGGATCTCTCCTTCTCGTGTCTGGGCTTGTGCTGATTCTTGAAGTGGGTGAAACATCAATAAAGTGTTCATGGACTTCCACATTGACAGTGTTAATTTTGGTGGAAGTGACGGTGACAAATTTCTGGTAAGTTCTGCACATAGGAACTCAAGCAAGAGGAAAGCCCCAGCAGGTAGCAGGCTGCTATTGAGCGGCCTCAGAAAAGCCCCGGCAGGACAATGGGACAGTCCCAGTGCACACGAGCTCTCCGGTTCCTCACATTCTGACTGACTGGCTTTGCACAGCACCTCATCAGTCCTCAGTGGTTGTCCTCACTAAGATCATATCTAGGTTAGGTAATTGGAGACCTGGCACCTCCATTCTTGTCCCTTCCTCCTGTGTGTGGCCTTTGGAGCACATAGCAAACTGGAAGCACAAACTGGAATCACCTGTGGAGCCCTCTGTGGAAGACGCAGTCAGCTGTGGAGCTGACATTTCTTCTGTTTTTTAGATTTGAGGATTCTCTTTTTCAGTGTGGTCCTGGCATGCTTGGTTTCAGGCTTTTCTTCTTGTCTGATAGCTCAGTCCTCTTAGTTGTCATCTTGCAAAATGATAAAGAGCAATGTCTCGCCTTTCTTGAGCAATGCAGACTATCTCATAACTTTTCATATTGTGTGTTAAGATGCACCCAGTTCTAAGTGCAGAGAAAGCTCATTTCTACATAGTTCTTTGTGCCAAGGGATCAAAAGATCAAGTGTAGTGTATGGTATTTGGCCCAGTAATGGTTTGGGTTTCGTGAGCCAAAGGATACAGAAATGATTCTTGATTTGAAATTTGATGGGGAATCTTTGGACAGAGTAGGTTAACTATCCAGCATTCTCAGAATCATGACAGTGGCTGGCATGAGAATTGCCACAGTTCCCAGTGATGTATCTGTGGCCACTGATCCCAGCATTAGAAGTGACGAACTGAAAGAGTCTGTTGGGTAGACTGAGGGAGAGAGGTTCCCCTCATTAAGAATAGTTACAAGTAAGTGTTTCAAATGTTTTTGGATATTTTCAAATACTGAAATGTCTTCAACATTTTGATAATGTAGTATTAGCTTTCCTATAGGATTATAAAAGTGCCTTGACACATGAATTCTGACCTTAACTTCTATGCATGGAAATAAAAGGATCCCAAAATTGAGTGTGCTTAAAGTCATTCATCTCTTAGCATTCCAAGAGTGTCACATTTGAATTTTCTCAAACTCTTATCTCACAGATACTTAAATTAGCTATTTTGTATTAATTCTAGTTGAGAAAACAGGAATAAAAACCCAGGAGAGTGAGTTTTTTAATCAATTAGACCCAACTGCAGACCATTCAACTCCAGACCCCATGTCCCTTCTTTCTATAAGGAGCCCGTTGGTACTCAAAGCACGTCCTCTGGTCCAAGAGCATCAGCAGTACCTGGGAACTTGGAAATTCTCCATTCCAAGTAAGAAATTCTGGGACAGGATAATAAACTGTCCACAAAAGGCAGATGCCTGCTAGTTTGGAAACCCCTATAGCAATTTATAGAAGCTCCAGCCCATGAGACCATTGAGAAGAAAATGTCCTTTGGGTGCAAGGAACCCATTCATTCCTGATAATATCCTTGATTACTTATCAGCTGTGCGCGCGGGTTGGTTGGTAATTCTTGGTCACATAGTTATAACTCACTTACGTATTACTGACACCACCCTATGACATCACTTATCAAACTGCCAGACTGATTCTTTGGGTACTGATCCAGTTTGTGAAAGGAAACAGAAGCAGTTATAATGCTTTGATATGGAATATTTTCCAAAGGGTCTTGGATTGAAGACTTAGTTTCCAATAGGGTGTTGGGGGAAGGAGTTTTAGGGAAGTGATTGGATCATAAAAAACAATAATGTAAGCAATTAATTAATTCATTAGTGGACTCATAACTGAATGGACTATGGGGCATACAGAGAATTAAGCCTGGCTGGAAAAGCGGAGCACTGGGAATAGTCTCCAGGGACATCGTTCCCCGAAACCTTTCTCCTGGTCTCTCTCTGAAGCAGGATGAACACAAGCGTTTGTGATCTGCTGTGCCTCCACGATATTCTGTTTCTCCACATACCTACAGCAACTCTGCACATAAACATGGACTGAAATCTCAAAAACACCTCATTTCGTGGGTACTTGTCACAGTGATGGAGAAAGATTAACAGTGAAGCCAATCATTTTACTGATAGTAATCATCAAAATAAAAAGTTACAGCCGTTTCTCATGGAACTTTTGAGAAAAGGAAGAACAAATTTTGTCTGAGCTAGCAACAAGCTCACAGTAAAACATATATTAATAAATTCCCCAATAATAATATTACTTTTTATTTTCTTCAAAATTGAATCAATAGGAATCTAAAAAGGAAGTATAAAATTAAAATCTAAGCTATAGTTTTAGCATGGCTTTTGGCTGAGATTTAAAAAAGTATCTCAAAGAATAAAATATTGTACTGCATTTAATATAAGATACCATTGATTGTGACACAAAATAATCATAATCATTTTATATGCCATGCTATCAAAAATAAGAATACATTGCTGGTCTGACACTGAATGCCTCTAAATGTAAATGGTATCCCAATTTCAGACATGGTAAAGTATGAAAAAAGCACACATTAATATTAATGAAATATTATATACATTTGAGTATAGATTGCAGTTGGAAACTCCTTCAGGGTGAACTCTGCTTATGCATTTTCTTTTCATAAACAATGCTAATATGGCCTCAGTTACGGTAATTTTGGTCTTTAACGCTAAGCAACATCATCCTAGGCTAAGAATGGTTTTATGACACCAGTGACTAAACATTACAGGCAGAAAATACTCCTCTATAACCTGGTTTTTGAACTGTTATATAGTGTAAGGGAACAGGCAATTGAGGAGAAGTAAAGAAAAATAAGATGAAACATAGGGAATTCATTCACTTGAGTAAATCTCTTGGTTGTCATAACAAAATTATTCACAAATTTAAGATATGCTAGCTTTATGCTGATATTTTCCTTAATTAGCTACATTGTTTATTTACATCGGTTCTTCTTACATGTAAGTGGATTGTGCTGCATACATTCAAAAATGTGGTATAACTCCACTTCCATGTTTTTGCAGGGGAGTGCCTTTGTTTGAGAATTTAACCATGAGATGTTGCTGCACAGCAGTGTTGAACCAAAGCACCAAAGTCTGACATCTTATTGCAGAAAACTCCATGTCAAGCAGGGAGCACTACCTGCAAACTGGTGTCTTAGCAAAGCGGCTTTTCTGATTTGGAGAATTTTATTCAAATAAGAAACTCATTATTGTGAAGATTTTATTTCATTTTCTATATTTTCACAATTCTGAATAAAGTTATAGATTGGAGATATTTTTAGTAACCCTCTAAACCTAGTGGAAAATACATGAAGCTGGAAATAAAGAGACATGAGATCGGGTTATGTTTTGTTATTCTTTGGCGCCATAACTTTCACAAGGCACTTAACTTTTCTAAAATTAGAAATATAAATGACTGTTAAATTCTTGTTTAAAGATTCCAGGGAAATAAAATCTAAGGCTATAGTAATAATAATAATAATAATAATAATAATAATAATAATAATAATATAAAATACAAAAGGGTGTGCTTTAAGCTTATTATCTTATCTAATCATAAAAAATGAAATTAGATAATTCATAGAGTCATTGAACACAGTTCCTTGCACAAACATTCAGCGATTCCTAGCAGGCATTTTGTTGTAGCATCAGTGATGACCACACTACCAAGATGAAATGAATGTTCTTGCTTTAGTCATGAAATAATCTGAAAGAATTTGTGGTCATCTGAGTGCCCAGGGGCATTGAATTTGGGTTATTTTTTTTTCATTTCTTTTTTTGGATAGTTTGTTGTTCGTCTATGGATATATTATGGATTTTCTTTTGATAACTGGAAACTACAATTTCACTGTATTTATCAGTCCTCACAATTTTTCTGCATTCCTTAGGATTTTATATACACAGAAGTATATCTTCTGCAAACAGAGAATTTATCTGTCTCCTTTCTCATACAGATGGCCAATGTTTCTTTTTCCTGTCTCCTGATTAGCCTTTCCAGTTCTAGGTTGAATGGAAATGTCAATTGTGGCATCCTCATTTTTTTCCTGTCTTAAAGGGAAGGCCTTTAGCTTTTCACCATTGTATATGAATTTATCTGAGTTGTTGAGTTTGTATGGTTTTGTTTTGTTTTTACCATAAAAGAAATGCATTTTTGGCATCTAGTGAGGTGATCATATGGTTTTATCCTCTACTCTGCTAACATGGTGTATCACACTTATTAGACTGTACCGAACTACTTATGCATCTGTAGATAAATCTCACTTCACCATGGTGAAACATCTTTTTAATATGCTATTGACTTGAACTCCAAATGTTTGACTCAGGCTTTTTATCCTGTTTCTTGACTGCGTTTAGATAGTTCAGTTGTTAAAAATGCAGAACAGTAAAAAATTTGTTCTGTATCATATTAAAATGTCAAGAGTAGATTTCCTTTCTCAGTATAGCAAAACAAAATGCAAAGTATTTAAGTAGACAAGGACTAATGTATCCTTACCACAAAGAAATAATTGTTTATTTTCTTTTAAAGGCATGATATCTGTCCAATTGCCCCTAGATTTATTACAAAGCAGTCATACACACAGATAAGGAAATGTGAGATTCAGGCACTTCTCTTATTAAACTGACTTTTGTTTTGTTTGATTTTCTTTCTTTGACACAGTGTCTCATGTATCCAAGTCTGTCCTCTAACTCAGCATGTGACCTGGGGTGATCCTGCCCTTCTGACCCTCTTCCTTCTACTTTGAGAGCTGGGTTCATAAGTATGGACTTCCATGCCTCGATTCTAAGGATTGAACATAGGGTCTTGTGCATGTTAGGGAAGTACTCTAGCAAATGAGCTGTATTCAGCAACTACAATGATTCACAATTGAACCAATAATCACCTACTATTTATCTAGAACCTTGAACTGCTTTCTGGGACTTCTCACTATTCTACTACATTGTTTATAGGAACTTACACCATCTACAAGGAAACTATAATATCTGTGTTGTGTTTGGTCTTCCTATAGAGTACTTAAATGACAAGATTTAATTTAACTTTATGTTTAGAATGTTTGAAATGAGGTCAACAATAAAATTCAAGATTATAAACTTACAGCAGTAAGTTATTTATTCTTTTTAGATAATATTGCTCTTGATCCTCACTAAATTGTTTTTCTAGTTAAGATACAACTTATCTGGACATAGTAGAATATGCTTATAATGACAGCTCATGTAGAAGGGTCACATATTTCAGTCCAGCGTGGCACAAAGAGATCCTATCACACCACACACACACACACACACACACACACACACACACACACACACACGTTTAATTAAAGTTTAATATTTACAGAACTGAATAATCTTCTAGTCCTGTTTTCCCCAGTAAGGGTGAAAATGAATTTTTTGTGCTAATTAGAATCTAGCAGGTGCTAATAACTAGTGTAGGCATGTTGTCCAAGGCCCAGAGTTACAAGGAAATCATGACTTCCTCCTTTAATTACTAGAGCTTTTTTTTCAATACTTTTCACAAGAGAAAACATTTAAAAGTCACAACTGAAGAATAACTTTTAGAACTACAAGTTTGTGTTAATTAAAATATTGTGAGAGATATGTATCTGTGGTTCAAAACAAAAAGGAGGTGGTAGTGATAAGAATAACAATGAAAACATAATAAATTCCTCCTTGACAGAGCAACAAATAGAGTAGATCTACACCATTAGCCTCACTCCTTTAAAAGCGAGTGCAGACAATGTGCCAGACACTGGGCTGGTTTCTGACAACAGTGTGCGGAATCATACAAAGCAAGCTTCTTCTCAAGATAGCTTGGTGGTGGGAAGCTTTGGAGAGTCAATGCTGATCCCTTTCCTCCAGGTTTTCTTGTTGTTGTGTTTGTTCTTATTTTTAAGAGAGGTTCTCACTATGTAACCCTTGCTTATTTGGAACTCACTATGTAGCCCAGGCTGGCCTCAAGCTCATCCGAGACCCTCCAGCCTCTGCTTCCAGAGTGCTGATATTTTAACAGCAAGTACCACCACATAAGCTTTTTCCTTCAAGTTTTACCCTAATATTAAGGAACACAACAGAGAAGTTTGGGGTCAGATTAACCCTTCAGGAAGTGTTGGTATTAACTGTTATAGACATTGTTCTCTCCATCCTTGTTGCCCAGGGGCTGATGTTCTTTCTATCTTTAGAAGTCATGACATAGATTGCTTAGTTACAGATAACTAATAAGACCCAACTGGTGGATAGACTTTTCTCAGAGACGAAAATGCACCTTCCTTTAGAAAAAAAAGAAGAATCACGCAATAAAGAAATCACATAAGTAAATGCAATCAGAATCTTTATACATTTTAAGTAGTGAGAAGAAAATCAGAGATTTAAAAAATGGACAATTTAAGATAGATATAGGACCACTGGGGGAAAGATGCAGTAAAAAGGGAGTCAATTGTACCATAATGTGCTTGTTCTGGCTCAGTCTGTTTTCAGCTCCGGATTTGTAAAATGTATAGATGGAGGGCACTCTCAGCTTTGGCCATCCTCATGCATATTGGTACCAAGACACAGCACACACAGACATTATGGGCAGAGGAGATGGCCAACACAGTCGTCCCAAACAAATTTGTTTTCTTTGCACTTATTTGCCATTTGGATTAGCACTCAACTTTTTTTTAGAGATTTATTCTTTTTTTTTTTTTTTTCCGAAACAGGGTTTCTCTGTGTAGCTTTGCGCCTTTCCTGGATCTCACTCTGTAGCCCAGGCTGGCCTCGAACTCACAGAGATCTGCCTGCCTCTGCCTCCCGAGTGCTGGGATTAAAGGTGTGCGCCACCAACGCCCGGCTAGAGATTTATTCTTAAAGGGAAAACTAATAAGGAAACATTTGTTTTTCCTTATTGAACTGAAAATAAGTCACAGTTAGCTGTGAGTCCATTTAAGCAGGTGCTTGTCTAAAACCATACTTTCTCCGTATCATACCCACATTCCTAGTAGTAGGGAGGAGATTTACAAACAGGAGAAAAGTAACTCTCAATATGAGGAACAGTAGGAAAGCAATTATCTAAGATATGTTACATGATTCTTCCTTTAAAAATTAAATAAATAAAAGTAATGCTGCATTATCTGGGAAAATTCTCTCTATCTCAGGAACTACAGAATTGTTATTAAAGTAAAACTTGTATGTGGTTTTAGAATAATATACATTTTATCAGACATGTCCATCATTTTTTCCAAAGGACAAAGATTCTTATTTATATGGCACAAGCAATATACCTGTAGGAATTCACTGGAACACACCAAGGAAATCAGAGGACATGTACATCTATGAGATAGAAAAGCATGTTTGTTGTGCAAGTGAATTTGAACTGAAGAGCTTTTGTCTTCTGAGGTGATAAGATCACAAAGCCAGGAACCCTGTGATGTAAAAAGTCAATTTTATTTTAGGACATGGATGGCACTGTTGCCATGGTAATCTTCCTAAACTATAACAGGAAGACAACTAGATGCAAACCAGAATATTTAGAAAGATAAATGGATACTTTCAAGGTCACATTGGTTCTGGGCTTAGGGCAGAACTTGCTTTTTAGGTTGGAACTTAATCTTGGCCTTGAATTTAAAAGAAGAACAAAATTCCTAAATAAATACTTCTAAAACTCCATTAAAAATGTTTTCAACTTTAGCACAAACAAAACCTGACATTTATGTTGTAGTTTCATAGCTAAGACAAAAATGTGAAGAAAGAGGAGAGAAGAAAACAGCAGTTTAGGAATCACCTTGATTGAAAATCACCTCTCTATTTTTAGGCTGAAATGTTTGTCATAGAACCAGCCTTTCTTTCTTCTTTTAAAGTCAGACAGCTATTTAGATGTTTAAAATGAACAAAATCCATTGTTGTTTTGACATGATCTTTCTTTTCCTTTCAAAAATATAAAATAAAGTACTGTAAAAACTCAATTTGATGTGCCAAGGAAGTAAATTTTCAGATGTCTGAAATGACAGTATCCTCAAATTGCTCTCAGATCAAATCATCCAATGTTTTACTTGGAGCAAGAATGAGTATCGCCAAAATTGAAAAAGTTTAGTAGAACATTTGTTTTCATATAGTTTAGTTACAATTTCCTTTAGATTTGTACCCCATTTTCAACTTTGTGTTGGTACTCTCCACACTTGCAGGATGACTTCTGGCATGGAGCACTGAGATCTCAATTTTAATCGCCTGTCTGTCAAATTGAAGAGAAATGCATTTGCTTGGAGCAAGCCAGTCGAGAGCCACTCAGGAGTCTCTAGAAGGGTAAGCAGCAATCCCAGGTCCTACCCAGTTAGGATGGTGACGTCTGTGGCCAAAGCAGCAACACCCCGCAGCCTCCCTGAGATGATGCATGTGGTTGTTCAGAAGTGGGAGCTGGTATTCATGTTATCACAGACAGTATTTGTGGTCTTTGACCCCAATGTGACCTTTTGAATGCACATTCCAATTCTCTATTCTTTTGTATATGACATGATTTTTTCCTTAGTGAAGAAAAATCCAGTACATAGCTCATTCCATTTCAACTAAGAACAAATCCATAAACACTTTATTGTAATCCCAGTTATGAAATCTGTGACCTGTTCAGAACAGCTTCTCCCACACTCTGCATTCTAAGATCCTTTCTCCTCATTATGAATCTTCCTTATTGAATGGCCAAGAGTTGACCAAAGAGTAGTTATTAATACCTGATAACCCCCTGTGTGGCAGCTTCTTTTAGGCAATAAACACTAACAAGGAAGTACATGATCTCTTGAGTAGAAAAGGGTCCAGGAAGAGACAGATGTGCCAGGACTAGGGACTGATGAAGGGATGGCAGGACTATTTTAGAGTCAAATATATTTGGGGATAGAAAGCAATAAATTATCTCCTATATAAATACAAATACATTAGTAGATTTGAAATACCAAAGATTTCATTGCCTGTGCTTGATAAAGCTGGGGTCTGAGGTCACCATATTAACAGCTCAGTACCCAGGATGGGCATGCTACTATAGGGAAGATGTAGAAATTTAAGAGGTGGGGTCTAGCAGGAGGTTTTCCGGTCATTGAAGATGTGCTCTTGAAAAGAATTATACCATTCTAGTATTTTGCCTTCTCTTTTGTCCCCACCAATGAGATGAATAGTTGTACTCCGCCACTTACTTCTCACCATAATGTATGGCTTCATTATAGGTTCTCGAACAACAGCCCCACTGACCATAAACTCAAAAGCTGTTAGCGCCAACAAAACTTCCCCATTGTATAAGTTGATCATCTCAGCTCTTTTATTATAGCACCAGAAAGCTGACTGGCGTTACTGAAGCAAAAGGTGTTAGAACAATGTTTCCTGTATCTGTAACCAAAAGAGACCACATCACTATCATCTTTGATTCTACTTTTCAGTGTGACATTTGAGATTTGAAACTCATTTGTCCAAAATTTAACACAAAGATTAGTCCCTTCTACTTTTGAGAGATGGACATGTTGAACATCTACCTCTTGGCAAGGAGAAAGACTCAAAAACTAGTATTCCCCGACTCCTGAAGGAGCTGTGTGGATTTCAGGAAAAGGGTCACCTTTCCCAGGTTCCTGTATTTCTCTCCACCTGTTTTGTATCATTTGGGTTTTTCTTTATTTTGGGGTAAAACTTTACTTTTATTTATTTAAAGTAAACTAGTCACCAGCCTTGACTCAAATGAGGTTTATCTGCAGTGGAAAGACTGACTTTTATTTGAGGTGAGTTCCATGAGAAACATCACCAGAAGAATCATAAAGAATGCCAGAATATACAGCCGGGCGGTGGTGGCGCACGCCTTTAATCCCAGCACTCGGGAGGCAGAGCCAGGCGGATCTCCGTGAGTTCGAGGCCAGCCTGGGCTACCAAGTGAGTTCCAGGAAAGGCGCAAAGCTACACAGAGAAACCCTGTCTCGAAAAACCAAAAAAAAAAAAAAAAAAAAAAGAATGCCAGAATATGCCTCTGTATTCAATCTTACCACAGCTATGCATTATCTATTTTTTATTGTTTCTGTGGAGTTGCCTGTGTTAATATGTTTTCGATAGACAACAAGGCACCAAGAGCCCTGGGTAAATAATAGATGTTAAAAATAGCCATTACCTAACAATGTTACTGGAATAATTAGAGTGCAGAAATGCTCTCACATGAGCAGCCAACTAAAAACAAAGGTTGGCATGAAGCTGCTTCTTTGGTTCTTTTCAAATTAATATAGCAAACTCATTCCAAACTCATCTCTCCCACTTAAAACTACTTGAATTGTTTTCCTCTTGCTTGCTTTCAACTCCCCCAAAGCACACAACACTGCAGGCTGCCGTCCTCTGCGCAGTTTTACAGTCTTTTGTTGTTTAGCAGGGATGCACAGCGCCAATGGATATTTATGTGCATGCACCATACAGATGCTTCGCTTTCATACTTAGAGTAAGGAAATTGTTCTTAAAGTCATGGAGTCATAGTCTTCCAATGCAATAAAACACAAAATTCATTTCTTTGCTGGGTAGCTGGCTGCTGTGGAACACAGCCAGAAAGTGCGTCCTTGCAACCCAACACAAGACCAGCACACCAGGACCCTTCCGATTGTTGTAGCACAGTGGAGACTGTATTTGAACCAGGAAGCACATTAACATTATTGCCAAATAGCTATTTCTAGCCCATGTACAATGGAATAAAACAACAACTACATTCTTCTTGCAAAAAGCCCAGCAGCTTCTCTAGACTTAGGACTTCTTGGATCAGTT
>CABHPP010117340.1:27019-51887 GCA_902168425.1 Peromyscus attwateri | reverse complement strand
TATCACACAAAGGGCTATGCAGATGTCATTGCATTCAGTCCCCGTCACAACTATGAGTAAGAAAAAGGGTGGCATAGGGAAGTTGAGGGACTTATCCAAAACCAACAACCAGTCAGGTCTATAGTTACCCCAGTCCTGGGGCTCTGTCACAGTGCTAGCCCCTGGGCACCACAGTCTTCCCTTTGGGAAGAAATACCCCAGAAAGAATAAAGTGACCTTTTCTCCTGGCCTTTTCTAGCCTATGAACTTCAGGAGTGCCCAGACCCAGAGCCTTTTGCCAACGGCATAGTGAGGGGAGCTGGCTATAATGTTGGACAATCGGTGACCTTCGAGTGCCTTCCGGGATATCAGCTGACTGGCCAGCCTGTCCTCACATGTCAACATGGCACCAATCGGAACTGGGACCATCCCCTACCCAGGTGTGAAGGTATGTCCTTCTCTTGCCCTGATGATCCTTTCTCGGGTAGTCATAGAGACAGAGCATCCTGCTCCCCCTGCTGCTCTGTGGGATCACCAAAGGTGGAGGTTCAGGCAAGCTTTACTCATCCTGTTTCCATGAAGGTGGGAGCCAGCCCAGCCAGGGAGAGCACCCATGTGACAGAGCCCTGGGCAAGTTCTACGAAGGACCTGGAGATGTGCACTGTACCCAATGGAATGACATAACCAGCCTGTAGGAAGACCCCCTCTGATGGGCTAATGTCCCCCAAGTAGACGGAAAGGCACCACAGTGAGACAATAGGAGCCGAATGGTAGAAAGAGAGAGTCAGCCTTGAAACCTCCCCAAAGGGAAGAGAATAATGCCTTTTTCTAAGGACTCTGGCTCCTCTTCACCTCCCCCATCATTCCCCTTCTTCCTACATGAATTTGGTGAGAGCCGAGCTGGTAATCTCAGGTCGTTGGAGATGGGACGTTCTTAGACCTTCTTCCTTAAGCAGAACCAAGGTGGAGATGACCAAGAGGCCGAGAGGACGCCTTTCCCCATAGCGACACCTCACTTCCACTTTCTTTCCTGTCTTACTCTGACAGCCCAGAATTTTCCTGGAGGAGATACTAGAATCAGTCTTGAAATGGGGAGGGGTGGCCAGGACAGTAACCCAGGAGAAGAAAGTGCCCCGGCTCTGGGGTCAGCTGTCAGTTCCATCTCGGTGCCTTGCCATTGAGTTTCCCTCCCTTCCTTAGTAAAGCAACGTTTCCTGAGAGTTAGAAGGTTCCACAGATGGCTCAGCCTGGGGTGGGGACGGCGCAGTAGCAGCTTTCTGTAGAGAAAGAGACCTAAAACTAGGGCTGCATCTCTGGGCAAGATACTGAGCCAAACATTTCGTTTGTTGGTTGATTCATCGATTCCTTGACTCATTGACTGATGTACTAGAGGATTCAAACCTAAGGCCTCATGCATGCTAGGCAGCCAGCTCTCTGCCTCTGAGCCTCATGCCAGCCCTGACCAACCATTTCTTATACACTGTCTTCCCTAATAGCCCCCACAGTCCTGTGAAGGGTATTCCTAGTCTAGTTCACTCCTGAGGAAACAGACTCAGAAAATGAACTCCTTGTCTATGGTCATGTAACTAATACATGGCATAACCATGATTTTAACCCAACTTTAGCCTCACTACAAAAATCCAAAAACCAAATAAACTATTTGCTATGCAGATATGAAGGCATGTGTTCAGATTGCCAGAACCCATATAAATGCTGGGTAGGTGCGGGGACCCAGCTGAAATTCTTGCACTCGGAAAGTGGAGACAGGGCATCGATCCCCCCTTTGAACAAGCTGTCTAGCTAAATTAGCCATATTGGCCAGCTCTGGGTTCAACTGAGAGACCTCGCCTCAAAGAATAAGATAGAAAGTGATCAAGGAAGATCACTACCATCAACCTCAGTTCTCAGTGCACACCCATGCTTATGCACACACGCAAACATACATGTATACATGTCACATACCCCACATGTACATACACAAATAAATAAGTAAATACTACTTTTAATTTTTAAAAAATTAGACCAAAAGCACCACTCTGGAAAGAACAAGTCAGAGAGAAGAGAGATTGTCATAATCTCTCAGCTCCTCCCAGGAAAAGTATTCCAGCCCCAATCCTAACAGCCCATCCTCCCCATTCATCCCCATTCCTCCCCATTCATCCCCGTTCCTCTCCACCCCTAGGACAGGGGTCAGGAGAGTTCTCAAGGGTAATTCCTTCTCTACTGGGCTTTTCTGTGAGAAAGAGAAAGAGGAGGTCAAGGTGAGATGACCGCAGAGGCACCTGAAGTGATGATAGACAGCCAGGGAGCTGTGCTGGTGAATGGAACCAGATGTAACCACCCAGCCCTGTGTCTCCTCCTCGCTCCACCAACCTCCTGGCAAAAATAGTAATGAGAGCTGGGATTTTGCTGGGAAGGCATCTGGGTTCTCAGCTGGGTGGGTAGGACTCTCAAATACTCATTTATTTGTGTTTCCTCCTTGGCAGTCCCCTGCGGTGGGAACATCACCTCTTTTAATGGCACCGTGTACTCACCTGGCTACCCCAGCCCCTACTCAAGCTCCCAGGACTGTGTCTGGCTGATCACTGTGCCCATTGGCCATGGTGTCCATCTCAACCTCAGCCTGCTGCAGATAGAACCCTTTGGAGACTACATCACTGTCTGGTAGGCGCAGATGCCCCGTCAACAGCAAATCAAAAAGAGGCATTTGCGGGGCTCAGGGCTGAGCTGAGGCTCAGCATCAGGTCACCAGTTCTATGAAGGGAGAGGAATGAAATGTCAGTGGTCCCCAACCTGGGTCCCTTTCTACAGCCAGTGAAGGTGCCAGCGGGTGCGTGATTGGGAGTGGTGTGAATATGCAGGCTCTCCTTCATATTTCCAGAACTTACTCCCACATTCTACACACACGTAACCAAGCTGTGCAGACTAACAGAGAAAGCTTGGTATGACATGATGCAAAGTCCCTCTGGTCATCGTGTGCCGAGTCAGTGCTGCCCAACAGAGCATTCTGAACTGATGGTGACATTTGATGTCCACGCCATCCATCCAACATGGCAGACACCAGGCTGGCTTTTGAATTTTGTTTAATTTAATGAATTTAAACCTAAGTAGCCATGTGCAGTTAGTAGCTGCTAAACTGAGCAACTCTATATTTAGTAACAGAGTTCTACAGACAGTGTCCTGAGTGAATTTTAAAATGGAAATGCAGATTCTTAGTTGATAAGGACAATTTCCTAGACAATTTTCCCCCAACCAGTTGAATCTACAGACAAAGATATATAGCATTTTTAAAATTCCTTTGTTTGGAGATTAATGCCATTCTGGGAATCACCAAAGGGTAATGGAATAATTTTTCTCAAAACTCTGAGGAATTTCCAAGCAATGGATATGAACAGGAAAGGGGCACTAGATAAGGCTTCAGGCAAGAAGTCATTTTCCCCAAAAGGTAACATGGGTGCACCTTTGCTTGGGTGGCAGAGGGCTGGCTGAGGGAGCAAAGTCCTACCACAGTTCCTCTGCCCCTAACAAAGAAGACCAGCAGCCCTACCCCGTGGTGCCTGTGTGGCCCCAAAGTCCACCAGGGGTAAGACTAGTGAAGAATCAAACGAATAAGGGTTCCATCAACTCTGTTGGAAGGCCTCACAGAGAAGGATTGGAGAGTTGTCTAGGGTCACAGCCACCCACTCCTGGTCTCTCTCAGAGCCCCTGATGGCTCCAGGAGCAGCCGATACTCAAGACAACTGATGACATGCAGGACCTTCTTTCCTACGTGCAGGGACGGGCCACAGCAGACGTCTCTACAGCTTGGTGTCTTTACCCGAAGTTTGTCCAAGAAAATAGCGCACAGCTCCTCTAACCAGGTCCTGCTCAAGTTCCACCGGGACACGGCCACGGGTGGGATCTTCACCATCGCCTTCTCAGGTCAGTAGGAGAGCTTGGCCAGGGTGGGGCACACGGGCTTTCCAATCAAGGCTGTGTTTGCTATTTGTGTGGCTTTGAGTGAGTCATGTGGCCTCTGTGAGCTTCGATGTCCACAGCCTGTGGGAGCATCCCCAGCCCGGGGCTCTATTGGTACTTGGTTTTCCTTGTGATACTGAGGCACACAGGCATGTAGGGCCAGGCCTGGCTGCCAAGCCACCCATTCATACCAGCTCACAACTGACCTGTCCATCTCTCCAATCCCCTTCACTTCTATAAGGCTGTCTTTTCCACAGGGCTTTTGGGGCTCTGTTGACCTCACAGACAACCCTCTGATTGGTGATTCAAGGACAGGCATAGAGGTTTCATCCTGGATGAGTTTAAATAGTCCTGGGGCAGGGGCGGGGGCGGGGGTGCCTCACCAGCCGCCTGTTTTCTTCTGGGAGTCTGGAGTTCACTGAGGACCTGAATGGTTCTCAAGCTTATTACAGCATTCATAGCCTAAAAGCATCACAGAGCCATCTCTATGGACTTGTGCTCTTCTGTGGAGTGACAGCCACGTTCCCAGCTCACAGAGCAGTGTGTGTGTTTGAACAGGAAGTTCATTCCTAGCTCTACCTCGGGCCAGGTTTGTGTGAGCTCGTGTGGCCTTTCGCTGCTGGTGACCTCCATCTCTGAGAGTCCTGTGAAGTGGTTCTTATCATCGGCCCATGTTACAAATGAGAAAGAGATTTCAGGACTTGCCCAGGGTGTTCAGGCAGAAGTGGGGACAGCATCCAGGAAGTTGAATCCTGCAGTGCGGTCTGGTGTGACTTTACAGTGTGATGTGTCATTGATGGAAACCCGAGCGTACTCAGCCCTGAGCCTGGAGACAGAGACAGGGATCATGTAAAAACCATAGGCAACCCGGGCCTGGTGTCAGAATCTCAGTTACTCAGGAGACTGAGGAGAAGTTAAAGGCTTGGATAGGCCAGAGTGAGATCAAGGCCAGCTTTGGTGACTCTGTAGAATGAGGCCATGTCTCAAAGTAAAAGGTAAACAAAAGACTCGGGTTAGTTTAGTGGTGGCACCCGCCTCACATGCACAAGACCTGGTGTTTGAGCTCCTGCATCACAAACAGAGGAGAGGCAAGGAGATGGCTCGAAAGTGGAAATGCTCACCCCACAACCTGGCCACCTGAGGCTGATTCCCCAGACCCAAGCCAAAAGCCAGATGTGATGGGGCACATCTGTAATCCCAGCACTTCTAGGGGGAAATGGGAGGCAGAGATGAGAGAATTGCCCAGAAGCTCACAGAGGCCAGCCTGTTCTATACAGTGGTGAACAGGAGAGACCCTGCCTCAAATACAAGGCGGAAAAGTGTGGACCAATTCCTGGAAGTTGTCCTCAGACCTCCACATGTGCACCATGGCATGCCCGTGTGTCTGTGTGTGCATACACACATATACACATACACACACACACACACACACACACACACACACACACACACGAGAGAGAGAGAGAGAGACAGACAGACAGACAGACAGACAGACAGAGAGACAGAGAGACAGAGACAGAGAGAGACAGAGAGCTCTGTCACGCCCAGCCGCCAGGGTGATTGGGACCCAGAGGTGAGACTACCCTCTCAGTTGACCTCAGTGTCCATGCCCCTCCTGTCGATGCCTCTCCACCTAGCAGGGGAACCTGGGCTTTGAATTTCTTTTCAACTTTGTGTGACCGTCCCCTAGAGCAACAAAGCATGGACTCCAGAAGTGCAGCCAGGGATTCACATCTTGGCTCTGCCCCATATGAGCATATATGAGTGGGACCTTGAGGACTTTTCTTCTTTCTGGGATTTCGTGATGTCTGCTTTCAATATCCACAAAGTGGGGTAGGAGTGGTACCTGACCACACAGGGCTGCCTACAACCATGTGTGGAAATGCCTGGCCCTGAAAAGGACAGTGGGCCAATAAATGGTACCTTCACTGTCACCGTTATCATTCTAGATACTGACAGCCCCATGTGACATCACCAGGGTGCTGGACCAACTTGTGGTACCTGTTTGTTTTTTCAAAATTCACATCAATGCATATGACTATACTTAGTTCATTTTTTCGTACTGTCTAATATTCCACGTATAAAAATAGAGTAGTGTACCTAATCTGTACCTAGTAGTTTGCCTGCCAACTCCCCAGAGACCTTGCCGGCTCCAGGGAGAGAAGAGAGCAGCAGCCGCAAATCCTCTGTGGTTAATAGTGTGGGCTGGGAGAGGCCAGTGAGTGGCTGAAGGGCAGGTGGGCTGGAGGCCAGCCCTGCTTCCTCTGGAGTCATTGTTGCAAGCTGGTACTTTGGGGTGGGAACTGAAGAGTGAGGAGAGAAGGGGTGTGTGTATGGGGGGGGGGGAGAGCCACGGGGAACAGTGCTCACCTTCCCATAGCTAAGTGGCAGCTCTGGTAGCTTTGTTTTTATGTAAGCATCAATAAGCAGGAAGGAAAGATACCTCAGGGAGGCTTATGAAATGGCTCTGTGACATGTTTTCAAAAGGAGAAAATGGATTTGAATAGCAGAGAAAATGTCCTTGAAGCAGCGTAGGAATGAGCAGAGTTGGGGAGAGCATCTCCCTCCAGCATGGACGCCTAGATAACACGGGCTTCACATAACAGGCAGACAGTGAGTGGGACACCGGTGTCTGCACCTGCCAGGATGAGAGGGAATGAGAACTACTGTGGCTTCAGCCAGGGTGATGGGGTGTGGGGGGGGGGGCGCTCTGAGGAGCTGCCCTACGGACAGTCAACACCCTCGGTGATGGATGAGTGGGTCTCTAAAGGGGAGAGAATAGGCACGTGGTGTCAGACTCCGGGACAGATGAGGAGACACCGCTGTCAGGTGCTGAGCCCAAGCAGAGTGCAGGAGGAGGGGGGATGTCCACACAGAGGATAAGTCTAGACAGTGTGGAGGAAGGGTTACAATAAAAAGAGAATTGGTCCCACACCGTGACTCATCAGCTAAGAAAAGGACACCAGAAAGGCCGGTTTCTCAGACTAGTTTGGCCAAAAAAAAAAAAAAAAAAAAAAAAAAAAAAAAACCACAGAAAGGGAGAGCAAAGGTCAGACTGCAACCATCCGTGTTGGGTCCAAACTGGCACAGTCACTCTGAGATCATGCCTTGCAATGCGAGAGGGTGTGTGTCCGTAGGGAGACATGTGTGTACTTGTATGCTTAGATTCCTCAGCTCTGCCACCACGAGGCTGTGAGCAGCATTTCTGGGAGCAGTGAGCGCATCCAGCTCCGGGTCTTAGTTACTGAATAGCGTTTTCTGCTAGAAGGGCCAGGGCTCCATGAAGAAAGAGCGGATCCCAAGCCTGGGGCAGAGAGGGCACAAGCCAAGCCAAGAGCATCTCAGGGCTGAAAATAGGGGAAGGTCCAGGGAATGACAGAGATGGGTCCGTCTGAAAGACGTAGAAATTGGCTTGAAGGGACACCTGCTGGCCGTGTTGGAGATAATTTGAAAATCAAAGTCATTAATAATAACGACAAATAGTAAGTGACCTGTCAAACAAAACAGACACAAGTAAATTGAAAGCTGTTTAAGGATGAGATGTTTTCATAGTTGGTAAATCATTCCCTGGACTGTAATTACGAAGGGGGTGGAGAAGGCTGGAGATTGCCACTTTAACCAAGTGATGGCAGAAGGTGGCGATGGGGCAGCCAGGTGACGCCCGAGTCAGAAGAGCCACACTTCAATGGTGGTCCAAAGATGCACAACCTGGATATACTTCAGCAGGAGCTCAGTCAAGCCTCGGTTCACCACATGTGGCCCTCCAAAGTGTCAAAAGCCATGAAGGTCAAGGGAAGACTTTGGACTGCTCACATTAAAGGAGATACCAGGTCCCTTGTACTGGTGATCGTGAGCCACAGCCTTCTTCTCAGGATACTGCGGGTATTCATAGCAATGACTGTCACTTGGAGACAATCAGGGCACGCCTGTGAGGAAGTTTAACCTAGAGTAGGTTAATTGAGGTGGGAAAATACACCCTAAATGTGAGCGGTACCATTCTGTGGGCTGAGAGCCTGAACTGTACAAAACGGAGGAACCACCAGCATTCATCTGTCTCTGCTTCTGACTGAGGATACAGTGTGACCAGCCACCTTAGTCTCCTGCCGTCACGCTTTCCCCCCGCCATGATGGACTGCACCTTCACGTTGTGATCCTAAATTAAATCCCTCATTCCTTGAGTTGCTTTTGTGAAGCATTTTGTCCCACAAGACAAATAACTGATGCAAGCTGGGAAATTTACTCCCTCTGTGGTCCTGAGTACAGGACCCCCAGCCCCAGCTCTGAGAACTTGCACATGATGTGACAGCTGGAAGGTGGTGGTGCATTTGTGTGCATTTCCAGATGCTCACAGATGTTGTGGTTACACAGGAACCTCCACTTGTTCAGAAAGAAGACACCGAAGCATCTTAGTTAGGGCCTGCTGTTTTCGTATTCATGGATATTTTAAAAAATCAAAAGGATTGGGGCTGTGCTAATTTTAATCATAGCTTTGTTTTTGGTTTAGTTTGGTTTTGAACTCACTATGTAGCCAAGGATGACCTTGAACCTATGTGAACCTATAATCAATCCTCCTGCCTCCACTACCCGAGTGGGGGAATTACAGGCCTGTGCCACCACACAGTTTTACTCCGTGCTGGGAATGGAACTCAGGCCTTCATGCATGATGGGTGAGCACTCTCCCAACCCAGCTGTGTCCCCAGCCCTCTCATATCTCTGTCACTGCTTCAAATGAAAATTTTATTTACAAGGGGAGCTAAATAGTAGGGATTAAGATTGAAGAAATGCAGTAATAACACGATTTAAGTTGGCAGGAGCATCAGAACAGGGCAGAGTCACGCCGTAGAGAAGTGATGGAAGGGAAGGAGACTGGAACTGAAATGGCTGCAGGACAGAGAGAGAAAGGTAAAGGCTTGACTAGGATGAAGATGGGCAGCAGGGCAGACAGGGGACCGAGAGCCAGCATGCAGAAAGAAAAGTGGGTGGAACAGAATTAATGGACTTCTCTGAGATGAAGCAAAGCCCGGACGTGGAGAATCAAAGGGCCGACTGGATACCTGGAGGGAAGACTAGCCCGACAGTGTTTTCCAGTGATAAGAATGAGAATCCAGGGTGAGAAAAGTACCTTCAAAGGAGCCAAAACCAGGCAGTTCTCAGACAAACTTTTGGCATTAAATGGCAGAAAATAAAAGGAAAGAGACAGAGCACACACACACACACACACACACACACACACACACACACACATACACACACACACACACACACACACATACACACACGTCTGCCTGCAGGTGTGCACACGGGTCAGAGGGAGGTACTGGTGTCCTCCTCTATCAGTCCCCACATAGTCATTCAAGGCAGGGACTCCGCTTGAACCTGGAGCTCGTGTTTTTGTAGCTAGGCTAGTAGCCCACAAGCCCCAGTGATCTTCCTGTTTGTTGCTACCCTGTGCTGGGGTTACAGGCGTGCACAAGACCAACCCCAGCGATCTTCCTGTCGTCCCCATTCTGTGCCAGAGTCACAGGCATGCACAAGACCAGATCCCAGTTGTTAAGTCAGTGCCACAGTCCAAGCTCTGATCCTCACGCCTGCACAAGCCCTTTTCACCACTGAAAAAGCCATCTCTCCACCCCAAAGATTACATATTGTAGAGCTCAACCTGTCTGGGGTCACATGTCAGATATCCTGCATATCAGATATTTACATTCCAGTTCATAACAGCAGCAAAATTACAGTTATGAAGTAGCAAGGGAATAATTTTACGTTTGGGGTCACCACGTGAGGAGCTGTATTAAGGGGTCACAGCATTGAAGGTTGAGAACCGCTGCTGTGGATGATGTGAAAAGGGGGAGGAAACTCCCTTCATGCGCTGATGGGTGAGGCTGTTCTTTGCAGGGACTCAGAAGTTTAAAGACAATACCGCTGTTGTCTCAGTCTAAATCCTCACTCCAAGGTCACCCAAGGAGACATGAGCCAAGCATGAATCCAGCAATACCTAAAAGAGCAAGTGGGATGCGCTGACGCCAGCTAAGCAAGGGTTTTGCCTAAGTAATTGTGGGCAAGTTTTTCCCAGAGCCAAATGCAGGCGTGCCAGTGATGGTGACATGGTGACCGTGGTCTTTCTATTAGTGAGCATCCCCATAGGTGGAGAGAGACAGGAGGATGCCCTTATCTTGGAGATGATGGACTCAGTAGGAATCAGTCAACTCTTGACTTGGATGGTTAGAGAAATAAGGGCTTTGGGTATTAACTGCAGCCACCAATACTTTTTAAACCCAGCACAATACTTCCAAATCACCACAAGCAAGGAGGCAAGTGCAGCATAATCCCAAATAAAAAGTTGAAAGCAAAGGAGACCATTTAGGAACAAAGGCACACAAAAAAACCACGGATTAAGATGGAGCAGTAGATAAAATCCGTTATTCTTCGATATGCAAGTCTATTCAAGTCCAGTTCTCCGGCTATAAAAATACTCTTAGATTTGACTAAATAATACCCAATTCTATTTTCTATGTCAGCTTTTTAGCCATTTAAAAATAAAAGGATGTTCATACATGGCAGGCTGAACCAGGAAAATTGCAAACTCAAGGCTAGCCTGGGCTACATAGTGTGACCTTGTGTCAAAAATAAAATAAGTGATCAGTGACATATTGGGCAACATGAGAACAACAATAGCAAAACAAAAATAGAATTCAAACAAAAGAAATGGAAAAGAGTGAGTTGTTTTATATTAGAGAATGCATCGCCTCTTCACTGTGCTATAACACAGGCACCTTGTTTAATTGGACAGTTCAGAAGCCCTGCATGTATGCGCCTCTCTGTGGGACTGTCACCACTGCCTATCTCCAGAAGGGTTTCATCTTTTAAAACTAAAGTGCTGTCCTCATGAGTCAGTTACACTCTTCCCCCTCCCCCCTTCTGTTTGCGGCCTCTGAGTCTGTCTGTTGTTTGTACCTCAGAGAAATAGGACCGCACAGGATACATCCTTTGGGGACTGGTTTGTTTCACACAGCACAGTACCTTCACATCTCATGTATGCTGTCCTGTGTCAGGATTTCCATGATGTGTGATGCGCATATCACACATTTTCCGTTATCTGGTAATCTGTTGGCAGACATGAGTGGCCTCCTCCTGTTGGCTATTGCATTCAAAGCATCGGCACACCATAGGCAGGGGAGGCTTTTAAATGGCAGTGCTATGGGAAAGCCTGTAGGGAAAATGCTTAATGTGCTGAGGAGTAGTTTGAGAACTCATACTGAAAGATTTAACAAGATGCAGGGAGATCAAATTGTTCTGTGGTTTCCTCGCCTCTCACAGTGATCTTCCTGTCCATTGTTGAGTGGGGAGTTTGCTGTTACTGCCCCTGACACCTCTCCCTGCACAGCCTGCAGCCACAGCACCTTGGATATCCTGGACCACATGTGGACATGTGACCTAGCTCAATGACTTTTCTTGAGAACTTGAAACTAAAATAAAGAGATGTTGCTTGTGCCCAAATTCACCCCATCTACCTCCCAAAGAGGGAAGATATACATCCGGGTACCACGGATTGCCTCCCTGCTGCTAGTTGTGTGACCTGAGAAGATTCTATGCAGAGAAAGAAACACTGAGGCACATAGGAGCTCCCCCTTGGGTCCCGGTGGCCCTCTGGCTCCTTGCCTTCCACCTTCCTGCAAAAGAGAAACATTTGAAGACATTCTTTGGAACAGATGATTTAGGAATGATCTAAGTGTAAAATAATAGATGAGGCATGCAAATTATATGTATACACACATTTTATTTGTACACACTCAGGCACATGCATACATATGCATACATACAGGTAAAGATACAGTCACTGAATATCATTCATGCAGAATACAGTCCATTGATTTAAGGAAAGATTAATTGTATATCATTCCGTGAAATAAAAAGCAGGATGCTGTCAGAACTCAAATGCTGGCAGGAGGCAGTTACTACAGCCTCCTCCCTACACTTGGCCACCTTCCTCATGTGGCTCTTGAGAAAGAGCTATGACTCTAAGGAAGAGTGGCAGGGGGAGGGGCATTGGAATAGTACCTGGGCTTAGACCCCAAATTCAGAATCAGAGCCACAGCAAGTGGCCTGCTAAGTGCAAATGAACCCTATGAACTGTGTTTTGCTTTGAAATGTCCAAGTTAAAGACCAGTCCAGCAGCTTGAGGAAGAACATACCTGGAAAGACCCACGGGAAGAACAGGACGTGCAGCTGGCGTGTAGGCTGCAACAGTCCTGAGCAGTGGCCTCTCCACCCACTAGCTACCATGCTCACATGGACTAGAGTCTTGCTAAACCAGAGCAGTGACTCACCCTGATGACCTGAGCAGTAGCCCCGCCACTACCACACTACCGTGTTAATGTGTACTAGGTCTAGCAAGCCATAGCAGTGCCTTACCCACTACAAGAAAAGGGGGAGGCAAAAATGAAGGAGTCGGTCTTGGATGTCCTCTCCACCCTGAAGCAGGTCCTGAGAACATGGCAGACACGATGAGACAGCTTCAGTTCAGGATAAAGCCTTGTTAACCTGAATCTGTACTCAGAATGGCCGAGACACCTTATGCCTAGGGGGGGATTTCAGGAATGTTAGGTTTGGTTTTGTTGTTTGTTTTTTAGACAGGGTCTCACTCATTAGCCCTGGCCAGCTGGTAGCTCCTTATCTATAGGCTGGCCTTGAGCTCACAGTCATCCACCTGCCTCTGCCTCTGAAGGGTGGGATTAAAGATGTGCGCCACCACACGTGTGACATTTTTTGTTTGTTTGTTTGTTGACTGTTAGTTTTTGATTAGTGATTTGTTTTTATTTCAGGAACTTTTGTTTGTTTCTTATCAGTATTCTACAAACTTGCTACGTGGAACAAAAATGTATAATTTTTAAAAATGCAACACAACGAGAAATCCCCCTGACAATCACAAAATGCAAACTCAGAAAGCTGTTGTAAGGGTACATTTCTGTGTATTGATTTTATTTTTCTAGAAAACTCGGTCACGCCTTAGAAGTTTCTAAGGCAAGTATGAGGCTCAGAGGAGATCAATTTTTTTAACTGTTAAAGAAAATGACAACTGACTAAATAAGATTTTCATATCTCTAGAAATTGAAAAATGACATGAATAAAGCAAAACAAATGATAAACTGTGTGCATAGAATTAACAAGCCAAGGTCAATCTTGAGTATTCAGCGAGCCCTTCAATTTCATAAGAAAAGCAGGGACAAAGGACATGGCTGGACAATTAAAAAGAGAAATGCAAATTAATAACATATAAAACTTCTTAGCAAATGAAAAATTTAAAATAATCAGGGGTTGCTGAGGAGAAGGCTCTGTGAGTAAAATGCTTTCTGCATAAGTATCAGGATCTGACTTCAGATCCCCTGTACCCATGCCACACCTGAGGGTGGTGACATTTGCTTGTAACCCCGGTGCTGGTGGGTGGGGACAGAGAAACAGGCAGATTCCCAGAGCGGCCTATCAGTGAGTTCCAGGTTAAGGGAGAGACCCTGTCTCAAAAAATAATGTAGAGAGCATCAAATGAGGAAGATATCCAACACTGAACTCTGACCTCTAAGTGCACACACACACACACACAATTGTACATATGCACACACACTACCACAAATGAAAAGAAAGGAAGGATTTGGTGTTTGTCAAGTCAGTTGATGACTCTGTCCACAGTGGGTTGTATATACTAAAGGAGCAAGAACTTTGCGGGTTCTTGCATCTCCAGCGCCTGCACAATTCTGAGCAAGATGAACGCAGGCAGGTAATCTCAGTGAGCTGCATGAAAGGAGGAAGATGGTGCCTTGCGTCACAGCGCCTGTCACCTGCTGACAGTGCCAGTCCACAGCTTTCCTACACAGAAACACGGAAGCACGCCTCAAGGGCAGACACGATCAAGCTGAAAGCCACTTGGGTACCTCAAGAGGGCCTCTTAAGTGTTGATACACTCACTGCTAAAGCGTGTATCTCTTTCAGTGTGGCACTTGTGAGCCAACACATCTGTATAAAAATTTAAAGTTAGATTTCCCCACGTAATACAGCATTCCACATGAAACCAGACACAGGTGAAGTCTCCAGTTACCATCCATCCTCAGTCGGTGAAACGTCGGATCCCAAGGGAACATTTGTAAGGTAGCTCCAATTGCATGATGAGAACTGTGTCTGGGATGCTGTGGTCTCAAGAAGGTGTCACACTGCATACCTGTCCTAAACACATCTCCATTGTGACTTCCTCGCAAAGATCCCCAAAGCTGAAAAGTCCCCCACAACACACTGGGCTTATGATATCCCAGATGCAACTTTCCTATCAATGTACTAAGTCAGTCTTATAGCCATGTTAATTGTAGGTCATCATGAACTCATGTTTTAAAGTACCCAGCTTCTATAGAAATGGCTTGATGAATACACACATGTATTTTTATTGTGTTTTAATTTCCTTTTGGACTTCAATGTCCAACTCAGTAGAATCTTTTCCCTCTTAAAGTATTGAGGAAAGAGGTCTGAGTTGGCATTAATATCCAAGAAAGGGCTACTGACATCTGACAAGGGTTGCCTGCATATTTTATAAAGGATATGTATGCACTTTAATCATTTCTAGTTTAAAAGAATCAGCAGAAAGAAAAGAAAGAAGAATTCTTTTAAGAATACAAAAGATACGGTGGAGCCAGGCATGGCGATGCATACCTGAAACTCCAGCCCTGGAGAGGCGGAGGAGGCAGGAGGATGGATAAAGCTCATCCTTGGCTGCATAGTGAGTCTGAGACCAGCCTGGGATACATGAGATTTTGTCTTAAAGAAAAAAAAAAAAAACTCCAGACACATGTGATGTACACAGAGAATCTTGTTACAATTTTAAACAGAAAAACTTAAGAAACTCAGTGATCACCACGAGAGCGTAATACTGAAATACATTCTAGTAAAATCTATATGATTAGATTTCACAGAGTCATTTCAGTCTCGTTCTTGAAGAAATGTTGTTGCATGGGAAATCTCTTCTGGTATTATAGCAGCTGGCAAGGCGCAGCACGGGGCGCATACCAGATGACGAAGATCTGGTAACGGAAACCCCTTAACTATGCGGGGGACACACGCACAAGGAAGGCATGGCACACAGTTAACAGTAGCTACGGCTGAGAAGACAATGGATACATTTCATTTTCTTCCTACCGTTTTCATAGAAAACCCCTGGGCTTTTAATGACGTTATACATTTAAAAAAAAAAAAAACATAGCTGGGGTTGTGGAGGATTGGGAAACAGTCATTGCTGCAGCAGCCACAGCTACAGTAAGCGCGATCAATAGCACTCAGCCGTGAGCCAGGTAATAGAAGCCGTTAGAATCCCACACAGGCCGTTCTGCACCCAGGCACCATCCAGTCTCTGCCCCAAGAGCTAGACTCCAGTTTCGAGAATCCACTGAGGTCAGCTGAGAAGACACACACATACAGAATGGGGAGGCTGGGCTGTGGTCAGTGGGAAGTCGTGGGCTTGGGAGCAGCCAGACCTGGATTTAAACCCTGCCTGCACCATTTATTTCCTGCAGGAGCTTGGGGAAGTAACTTTGCCTTGTTATCTAATCACCTGCTCACAAGTCACACTGCAGGGTCGGCTGCTGGGAGAATTAGAGGGCTAGTCTGCCAAAGGATGTCCTGGGCCATGCTCCTCCCCACCCCACCCCCAGGCCAGTGACATCACTGAATGCTTCTTAGACCCTATTAGATGTGAACATCTCTGTTTTGATATGACATGTGCTGAGATATATTTCAGGTAAACAGGGCCTTTAATAACTCCAGCCTGAGGGAATGGCTGTTCTAAAATAATATAAAGCCTTACTATGAAGAGTACATGAATTGGAGGCACTAGATAAGAAACAAGGACCCAATTCAACCCATAGCCAGTTTGAGCTGGACGGCTGAGCAGGCAGGGCACACGAAGGTGCCCTTGTTAGCACATTGTTCCTGTACTTGTTGAAGACTGGGGACCCAGGCAGCAGTGGTCAGGTTCCTGTCTGGATGCTACGTCCCTTAAAGCAACTGTATGTTAAAGCGACCACATCTTCAGATAGCAGATCTGCAATGTAACGCTTCCTTCCCTTATACTTCCTGGGTTTTGTAGAAAAATCTGACAAATGAAGATAAACCAGAGAGTGTGCGGCTGAACTGGCCGAGTAGAGATAGATACTCGTTAAGACATATCTGTTGTGCGAATGAATGGCTGGGGATGCAGCTCAGTTGGTAGAGCGTTCACCTAATATGTTCAGAACCTTAAATCAGTCACCAGCACCACTTAAACCAGACACGGTGGTGGTGAGCACCTGTAATCTTGGCACTTGGGGCACTGAGGCAGGGGGAATCAGGTGTTCAAGATTATCCTTGGCTACACAGTAAGCTCAGGGCAGACATCATAAGACCTTACGTCAATTCAACAAAGATAAAGTCATGTCTGCTGTGTGAATGAATGAAGTCAGAGGTTGTGGGGAACTGGTCCAAGGCCCACAAGTGACACTTTGCCCCTGACTTGTGTCTCTCTGTCTTCTTAGCGTATCCACTGACCAAGTGTCCTCCCCCGACCATCCTCCCCAACGCTGAAGTGGTCACAGAGAACGAAGAATTCAACATAGGTACTGCCAAAAGGCGGGGACCCCAAACCGGGGTCACAGAGAGGGGCCAGGGAGTGGTGGGGACTGGGTGGTGGCTTCATCTATGCAGAAGGAAAAGAGGCCCAGGCCATGGGGGTGGCACTGTTCCATTCGCCCAGTTTGCCACGAAAACGTAATCTTCTCCCTTCACCCGGCCCCAGGACGGGGAGCTGGGGACACGGCTTCCCTCTGCTATCCAAAAGCTTTAAGATAGTCTAGAACTTCTTAGAATATGGGAATATCCAGAGGCTGAGCTGGAGGAGGGAAGCAGTTGCCTAGGTCACCAGACCAGCATGGATCTGGTTACTGAACCATGGCCCAGTGCCGGTTACCTTCCATGGAAGTGGGTTTGAGAGATTAAGGTGTCAACCCTTCTGAATGAGACAGCTCCAGGGGATACCCATGCTCATCTCTCTTGACAGGTGACATCGTCCGCTACAGGTGCCTTCCAGGCTTTACCTTAGTGGGGAGTGAGATCCTGACCTGCAAGCTGGGAACCTACCTGCAATTTGAAGGTCCACCCCCAATATGCGAAGGTAATTACACTAAACAGCACCTTCCTCCCCAGTAGAACCCTGGTTCTGCTCCTCTTCCTGTCCTCAGCTTTCAGCTCAGTCCCTGCCCACTGAAAAGAGGTCACCAGGTCAACGGCGTCTGATGAATGAGCGAACGAAGGCAGAGTGAGAGCCCTTTGCAGGGTCTCCACCTGTTCTGAGGTGGGGGCTGTGAAGGAGCCTGTTCATCCCTTATTCCTTACCTGAGCATTCTCTGGAGTTGTGTACTGAGTATTGGGATGTCCTGTGTGTGTGACCCTGTAACCCCAGACCTCAGCTGCCTGCATCCCAAAGCAGTGCTTTGAAAAGACGAACTTGCATCACCCAGTTCTCCTATCCCAGACCAAATCCAGCCCTTCCCCACTCCTGAGGCACCCAAGGCAGCACAGAGCTCCTACCTGTCCTGTAAACCAAGGACAGTGGTTGAACTTAGGCCGCAAGCTGTTGTGAGGTGTGGGGTGACTGATGGCTCTAAGCATGTGAAGGTGGCATCTGACCCACACTGACTGCTGCGGGGCTGGAAAACTTGCACAGCTACCGAGGCTCTGAGGAAACAGATTCAGTCCTTGCAGCCTTTCCTTGGGGTCCCCAGCCCAAGCAAACTGTCCAGAAATTTGTTCCATGCAAACTGTTATGACACTTCCCCATGCTTCAGGACAGAGAACCTCCCCAGGATCTGGGGTGTGCAGGGCTCCTCTGCCCCAGCCTCTTCCCTCCCCTTTGTGATGAGTTGTAGGTCCTCCTGCCCCTCTTGATCCTTCTCCTCCTCCTCCTGTTCCTCCTCCTCCTCCTCTACTTCCTCCTCATCCTGCTCCTCCTCCTGTTCCTCCTCCAGTTCTTCATCCTCCTCCTGATCTTCTTCCTCCTCCTCTTTCTCCTCCTCCTCCACTTCCTCCTTCTCCTCCTGCTTCTTCTTTCCAGAGGTCCACACTGTCTTCCTTAGGGCAACATTGTTTTTTTAGACCCCTTAATGCTATGAATCAGGCTGCAGCCAAACCCTGCTGATCTTTCTGCTCCTGATGCAGTTACCATCGTTACCATCACCATCTCTATGGTGTGTTGAGACTCTATGCTGCAGACTCTACATATGTGATTTGATATAAAGTAGTATATTTTCTATGATACAGCCACCCTGTGAGGTAGGGACTTCTCGTTTGTGTTGGAAAAGCCATCACACTGAAAGGGAATAATTTATTGGAGGCCACACAGCAGAGTTAGGATCTAAAATCCAGATGTGTTTGACTCATCATCTGTTGTTTACTTCTGCACTATTCTACTTTGTACAAACTAAACCCGTTTTGTTGAGTGGCTCTTTGGGTGTGGGTGACCTTACTTTTGCCTGTAATATATGTACCACCCTCATCTACCTCAAATCCAGTAGCAGCACCCACACCCACACTAGGGAATGATTTCAACCAGCTGGCCTGATGTGAATTCCAACAATACTGTCATATTGACATGGGATCTGAAGTGACTTCCTGTCATGTACGCCATGACAGTGAATGTGAGGACTTGTTAAATGCCCCAATACTAGGTTTGCAGCGATAATTCTACTCCACAAACAAGCTAATATTCCTGCCCTGTTCTGTCTCCATGTCATGTACACAGTATCTCTTTCTTTTTTGCAGTGCACTGCCCGACCAACGAGCTTCTGACAGACTCCACAGGCGTGATCCTTAGCCAGAGTTACCCCGGAAGCTACCCACAGTTCCAGACCTGCTCCTGGCTGGTGAGGGTGGAGCCAGAGTACAACATCTCTATCACAGTGGAGTACTTCCTCAGCGAGAAGCAGTATGATGAGTTTGAGATCTTTGATGGTGAGTCCCTCAAAGACCATGCAATTCTCTGCTACAGAAGGCACCAACTTGCTCTCAGCTTCTGGGGGTAGCTGAGCTGCATTTTCCTGTCAGAACTTGCTGGAGGCATCACATAATGTCTGCCTCTACCATAGAAACCCAAGACTAGGGAATTGAAGAGCTATATGTCTGTTGCTTGCAAGTACTCTAGATCCATTGCAAACCATTTCTTACTCAAAGCTGGAACCCCTGAATATCAGCCAATCAGCAGTCCTTTGTGAGGAGTAGGCTTCCTCTGAAACCCAAGAAGACCTGTTTACCAACTCCATACTGCTTCTTTCGTGGTAGGACAAGAGGCGCTGTCGTTTGCTGTTCCAGAGAAAGCGCCTCAGTATATCCCAAACCAAAATACCATCAAAATACCATCACAAACATTGTAGGATTTATCTCCTCCTTCTGGAGCATGAGACTAGCTAAAATATCTACACTAATTGTCCCTGGTGGCTCAGAAAATCCTACGTAGAGAACCAAAATGCTACATTCTGCAGGATGACCAGATCTCTGTCCCCTCTCACTATATCGTGATAAAAATCAGGCTTATTGACAGAGCTCTGGGCCGTGACTGTGAACGTACACTGTTGCCTACCTCATGCCAGTGCAAACTGCTCCTGCTGCTCCTTCCTGACAACCAGGAGACTAGCACATTGTAGAACCACAGCTGCATTCCGGGTAACCAGGACTGTGTCCGTCTGCTCTGGTAAAGATGCCACAGGGGGTTCAGCTACCTGTGGATATTTGACTGAGTTTGCACTATGGGGTAGAAAGGGCTTCTCTCCTCAGGTGCTGCTGCCTGACAGAGCAGCCATAGTAGGATTGAGATCCCCAGGAGTCAGCATCATCACTCCGAACTCTGTATCCAGAATCTTTAATAACTTCAGCTGTTCTCGTGTTGACAACATTCAGCATACAGCTGAACAGTGGTGGGCCTGTAAAGGGAAGAACCGGAGGAATGACTGTTATCTACAATTGGTGTCATTTTCCAGGGTCCTTTCTTTGTAGGGACCCGACCTCTCCCTTAGCCAAACTATTCTGCAATGAAGGGGAAGTGAAGCCTTGGTCTTGGGTCTGCAAGCTGGACAGAGAGCTAAATCTTTCCACTGGGGGTGCTCTCCTCCCTATTGGTGTTCGCTGTGCTCATAAATTCATACTATTTTAGTTGCTCTCTTTGTCTACCCAGCTATCTTGCCCTTAGGAGTAACCACAGTAACCACATGTGGGTGATCCCCATGGATTCTGTAGGCTAGGTCCTTCCAACTACCACCCCAGCCTTGTTACCCATTTCCAATTACGGCCGTATTGCTTCAGTCCATGAAGAGTTTCCCCCTGACCTCTGTGCTCCAGAGTTTTCTCATCCCTGTTATGCTAAAAAGAGTGGTTTCATCAGCCCCACTTCCTGAGTACAGCATGTCCTTACGAGAGCGTTCTTGATGGCATTAGTACGTGGAGTCTCCCCCAGGCCCTCCCAAGGAACAGCTGTCAGGCAGGAGTTCTTTCCTCATGATAGAACTGTTCAAGTGTGCTGCTTCTCCTCGCTTCTGGACCCTTACCTTCCCAGTTTGCCACAGCAGCTCAAACACCCCTACTTTGTTAAATTTAGCCCATTACTCTTCCAAGCTTCCAAGAACTGCCTCAACGGTGTATTGGAACCTTCACTCACAGCCTTCTCCAGGACTATAAATCCTGGGTTATGAGTTTCCAAGACTTATATTATGCTCCTTGAACCAGAGCCCTGAGATGCAATCCAAGCATTTAAGGCAGGACATAGAAGAAAGCACTTTCCTGGGAAACCTTGGGAAGGCATGTTGAGGAGCTTTATTACCTATGACTCTGGGAGCTATCATTTTCCTTGGGCTCTATGGCTCTCTCTATATACCTGTTCAATAAACAGAATTTCTGTATGGTGGGCGCCAGCCACACTATTCTTAGCATGCACAAGAGAAATCAGAAGGGAGTCCAAGCTTGAAAACCAGCTCTTCCATCAACTAACTGCTTGACCCTGGCAAACAGCAGATAGAGTTCATCTCACTTGCTGACTCCAGAGCACTGCTTCAGATAAGGGTGGACAAAAGAGAGTCCTTCAGCAAGGCCACCAGATGCCAAGTCATCCGGCCATCCCAGCTGTGCCTATACTTACACCTCTCTCTAGACTTAGAATGGCCTGTAACCCTGTGTCTTTCTCACCCCAGGTCCCTCAGGACAAAGTCCTCTACTGAAAGCTCTCAGTGGGAACTACTCAGCTCCTCTGATCGTCACCAGCACCAGCAACTCCGTATACCTGCGCTGGTCATCTGACCACGCCTATAATCGGAAGGGTTTTAAGATTCGGTATTCAGGTGAGTAGGCCGTGAGAACTCCTAAAAAGAGCCTCTGCTCTGAACCCCAAAACATCCAAAGAAGCTTTGGTCCATCTCCTCATCAAGGTGACAACCTTCCCTGGGTAGGCGGGGCAGCCTCTTCCTGTTCTCTGTCTTCCTCATCTGACACTGCACTAGCGTGACTGGAGGCAGTCTCCTGCCTCTTCGTGTCCAGGTCCTTTCCCCACCTCTAACCTCATCTCTTTCCTCTCATACTCCCACCTTGAGTCTCCAGGATTGTAACTATTCATTATGAGATCTGATGAGACCCAGGGGATCCTAGCCTCTTAAATGGTTAGGAGATATTGCTAGAAGTCCTTTGACTGAGCAACTCTGAGACACAGAATCACACAGGGTAGGCATCAGAGTGTAGCCAAAGTTTTCCTGTGTCCCACCTGGCCCGCGGTCAGGACAAATCTCTCTCACCCGCCAGTCCCGTAGCCACTCAGACCCAAGCAAACATGTAGAGGCTTATATTAATTAAAACTGCTAGGCCATTAGCTCAGGCTTACTACTGACTAGCTCTTACACTTAAACTCAGCCCATTTCTGTTCATCTATATGTTGCCACGTGTTCCGTGGCTTTACCTGTGTGCCATTACATGCTGCTCCCTGGATGGCGGGATGGCATCTCCTGACTCGGCCTTCCCCTTCCCAGAATTCTCCTTGTCTCCTTATCCCACCTATACTTCCTGCCTGGCTACTGGCCAATCAGCGTTTTATTAAACCAGTGTACAAAAGCATTATCCCACAGCATCAGAGAACACCCTTTCCTGTTGTGCAAGACATATCCCTTTATTAGCATTTCATTAGCAGATGCCAATTGGACACATTTGTGAGGTGCACAATATGACATGTTGATCCGTATGTACAATCATAACGATCACCGGGAGCAATTAGCACGCTTGTCACGTCCCACGTTTATCTCTCCGTGCTGGAGACTGTTGGAATCCATTCTTCTCCCACCTTTGGAATGTATAGTCAGTGTGATGAACTACAGCTGCCCATCTGTGCTGCAAAACCTGAGAACTTGGTCCTTCCTAATTCTGTGCCCAGTAACCAACCTCATTCTACCCCCCTTGCCTTCAACTGGTCCCAAGCTCTGGTGACCCCATCACACTCTCCACTCTAGACACCCGGCTATCTTTCTGTGCTTGACTCACTTAGCGTTATGTCCTCCATTTCCATCTACATTGCTGCAATTGACAGGATTTCACTCTTTTTTTTTTTTTTTTGAAAAGCCATATTGTCTGGGCATGGTCAGATCAAAGGCCAGGCCTTTGATAAAAATATCCCTGGGATACAATTAGATGGAGAAAATAGACTTTCTCTGAACTCTCATTGTGGGGACCACTGATCTGTTTGATAAGCTGAAACCTTGATGTCGGCTGTGAAGGGCAGTCCAGTGAATGCCGGCCGTGCTTTCCGGCCCTGGAGGCTGCAAGGAATGCCTGCAGATCATGGGAGTTCCTCCTCACGCCTGAATACCAGACAAGGATTAGACAAAGACCAGCAGTTTCAGGGAGCCAGGAATATAGCTCAATCAGCAAAGTACCTACCACACAAGCACAGGGACCCTAGTCCAACCCTCCAGGACCCCGATAAGAAGCCGAGTGTGATGGCATGCACTAGTAATCCCACCCCCGCCAGCCTAGCCTAATCAGTTAGTGAGGCCCAGGTCCCAATGAGAGACTTTGCCTCAAAATAAATAAATAAATAAATAAAAGATAAATAAGTAAGTAAGTAAGTAAATAAATAAATAATAGAAATAAAGTAGACAGCATCCTGAATGAGATCTGAGTTGACCTCAACCTTCTATACACACCAGTGCGCACACACATCCCTACACCTGCACACACTGAAACACACACACACACACACACAAACACACAAGAATATTGGTTAGCAGAGATGTCACATCACCAAGTTCTGCCTGAAGAACCATTTGTCCATATCTTCTAATAGGTCTCCTTGTTGCAAGACCAGTCACACTATGAGGACCCCTGGGTAGTTTTGGAGAACCAGTGGGTACGAGAAGAACTGACCAGAGGGAGCTGAGGGGAACCCTGCCTTGACTCCCTCAAAGTCCATTTCCTCTGCAGATCCCACCCACACTCTCCTCTCCCAGAAGCCCACAGTTGGAGAAAAGATGGCCTCATGACCCCATGACCTGTTACTGCCCTGTTACTAGCTGGTAACAGAGTTATTTGACAGAGCACTAACTGTCCGGGCCTCAGTTTAAAAGAAACCTCAGGATAACCCATTGGGGAGTTCCAGGCTGAGTTCCTGGTGGCTGCTCCTGTCAAGGGAAAATGGCATTTTCCTACCATCACTGCTGAATTTGGAGCTAAGAGCTCTTGAGGAGTTCCCTTTGCCTTACTGCTCAGAGACTAATGTGTTTGGAAGTAATGAGTCAGTTGTAATTACAGTACATATGCCATGTAGAAAAGAAATTCATTACACAGTACAGCAATTAGTACTTAATAATTAAGATACCGCAGACGTGCGTGACTTAGCCATGTGTCTGTCGCAGTGACTAAGCGTATTTTA
The DNA here is from genome assembly GCA_902168425.1 of Peromyscus attwateri. NCBI lineage: Eukaryota > Metazoa > Chordata > Mammalia > Rodentia > Cricetidae > Peromyscus > Peromyscus attwateri. Next base: position 27,994 of record CABHPP010117340.1, on the reverse strand, counting down.
TATCGGGATTCTCCTTCCTGGGTGAAGGAGGTACATAGATTTGAGATATGCCTGACAGAGGAGCACACACATTTAATAAAACACCATTCTACCTGCGCAGAGCCATAACCTGCAGGCCGGAAGTCAGAGGTCTCTCTGTGAAAGCCTGTGAGGACAGGGCCTGCTTCCCAATCTGCTCATCCCTATCTATTCAGGAAGCCCAGCCAGAGACCCTCAGGCAAATGAAGGGGAGGGGGGGTGAGGCTCCTGGATCATCCTCCCCTCCCAGTCTCACAGAACTAACCAGGGTTAGTTATTTTCCTTGTTGCTATGATAAAATGTCTGACTAAACCTATTTAAGGAGGAAGTGGTTTATCTGGGCGTGTGGTTTGGGGAAGTGACAGCGGCAGGAGCCTGAGGGACTTGGTCACGTTTGCCTTTGTAGTCAGGAAGCAGAGAGAGATGAACACTGGTGCTCAGCTCACTTTCTCCTTTTTATTGAGTCCAGGACCAGCCCATGGGATGGCGCTGCCCACATCTGGGGCAGACTTCCCACCTCCATCAACGCAATGTAGAAACTCCCTCCCAGCTGTGCCCAGAGAGTTGTCCCTAGGTTAGTCTAGGCCTTGTCAAGTTGTCAGTGATAACTGTCACACAGGGTCCCCAGCAGGAGCTGTGGCATGGGTCCCCTCCATCTGGGACTTCTATCGGCTTCCTTCTCTGTGTGACCCCAGCACTGGAACAGCAGCTGGCACTTAGTGGACTCCTGAGAACTCTTTATCAGATAAATGAATGGAATATGTTAAGCCGTACGTTGGGGGGCCAGGGAATGAGCCCTGTAGGGAGATGTATATCCCAGATCCCCAGGGATTCCCGAACAACAGAAGACAACAACCACTTATTGGGCACTGAGTGCCCTGCTCTGCACTGGGTTGCTTTATTCACGTTTTCTCTCTCTCTCTCTCTCTCTCTCTCTCTCTCTCTCTCTCTCTCTCA
>CABHPP010117340.1:0-26919 GCA_902168425.1 Peromyscus attwateri | reverse complement strand
CTCTCTCTCTCTCTCTCTCTCTCTCTCTCTCTCATGTGAGCACCTATGAGGGAGGTATCACAGGAAGGAAACTAGAACTCAGCCAGCTTCGGTGACTTGCCAGGGTGTCACACGCTTAGGAAACCAGTCCCACTGGGCCCTGCTTTACAAGATTGCCTGTGGTCGCAAGGGCTTTGAAAGCAACCCGGGCTGTGCTCAGGCAGCCGAGGAGACCCTGTGGTTTACAGAACAGGTTGCTGGTGGTGTCGTCCTCAATGACTCTTTGTTTTGATTTGTTTTGTTGGCTCATGTTCTGGCTTTACTTAACTGTTGTTCGGTGTCAGCCAACCCGGCCTTCCTAAATAGCAAAGAACTCAGCCATGGCAGAGGAAAGGGAGTGGGGGGCCTATGGGACAGCCTGCCCATCCCAGAAGTGGGACTCTGACACTCCTCTGCTCAGCCTCTTCTCACTCCTCAGCTCCCTACTGCAGCCTGCCTAAGGCTCCACTCCACGGCTTCATCCTGGGCCAGACAACCACCCAGCCGGGCGGCTCCATCCACTTTGGCTGCGACACAGGCTACCGTTTGGTGGGACACAGCATGGCCATCTGTACCCGGCACCCCCAAGGCTACCACCTGTGGAGTGAGGCCATTCCTCTCTGTCAAGGTGAGCAGCAGGGCTAAAGCAGCAGCCAGGTGGCTCAGTTCCAAGTCACCTTGGGCTGGTCTCAGGAGCCATCCCAGCCACACGTGAGTCTCCCAGGGCTTGGGGAGGAGTCTTCCCTTCAGCAAACATTTACTACAGGTCTTTGCATCTCCAGCTTTGGGAATGACAGGTGCACAGTGTTTCCAGCACCCCAGGAGAGGTGGTGATGTAAGACATTAAGTGACAGGAAGAGGAAGTGATGGATGGGAACGGGGTGTCAGGAACCCCACAGTAAGAAGGGACCTGCCTCCTCCTAGCAATTAAGGACTCCCAAAGGCAGGGAGACATGGGGTCTGGCTCCTAAACCAAATGAGTCAAGCAAGCCCCTGAGACCTGCCATTCAGTTTGCACGCATTACCTTTTAGAATTGATGGGGGCTTTTCCCTTTATAAGAACATACGTTTTTTTGTCATGATGAAATATCTTGCTCTGTATAATCCATAAACACTAATAAAAAATAAAGTCATAGGGGCTGGAGTGATGGCCCCATCAGTAAAGTACTTGCCTTGTGAGCATGGGACCTGAGCTTGATCTTGCAGAACCCATATTTATATAAGCCAGGGGTAGTGGCATGCAATCTCATTGCCTGAATGGTAGAGAAAGGAGGATCTCTGAAGCTTCAACCTGGCCTGCTTGGTGAGCCCTAGATATAAGATGAGATGTTACCTCAAAAACCTAGGATGGTACCTGTGGAGCAACAGTTAAGGCTATCCTCTGGTTTCCACATGCCCACACACACAAAGCACATCTGAACACACATACACATAGAAATCTGAAAAAGTAGGAATAACAAATAGCACAAAGGAAAAGAGTGAAAATGAACTATAATTCTGCCCTGAGATCACTACTATTAATAATTTAGTATATCTCTTTTGGTCTTCTAAATACCAATTAATGTCTTTCATATAATTGCCATTACTTCCTTGTTATTGTTGTTGATGGGCTGCACAGCATTATGGGAAAACTGACACTTACTTAGGTGGCATCCTACCTTGGGTCATTTGAGCTTCTGTGTACGTTGTTACCATACAGTTGTAATTCTCTCTCTATGAGCACTCCTATTTATCTCCTCAAATGGAATTCCCAGCAAGGAGAGTGGTGAACCACAGCACACACAGACTTTGCAGCTGTTGATGCCGTGTGCCCTGCTCAGATTTTTTCCTCATGAACGCTTCTCCCAGCACCAGTGAAGGTGCTTTTCTCTGAGCCCCAGCATCATGTGTGCGCTGAAAAAGAAGGAAAGGATTGCCCGCTGTAGACAGAGGAGGCACTGCTGTTGGGGTTTCTATTTCTTGGTTCCCAGTGTGTTGACATCTTTAATGACATCTGTCAACTCTGACCCTCACAACCTCCTAACCCATATGGAAAAGACCAAAAATGTGGTATTAATATTCTACAGAGGGACTGGCTGTCACACATGGCAGATATCATTGGCTTCAGTCTCTGTGTCTCTAGCCACATCAGCCTGGACAACTCTATTCCTAGAATCCATTTGGAAACTTCCAAGTGTCTGGTCTGTTAGGTCCCAACCCCCTCTCTCTACCCTAAGCTTTCTTCAGGCCCTTTATCTCAGCTGCTGTATTCTCTGGAACCCGCATTCCACAACTAAGAAGTCAATGCCCCCACTTACTACCCAGCAGGCTTACCTTACTTCCTCTCTGTGGCAATGAGGGTTTTCCTGAGAGCGTACACGTAGTCCCATCAAGACGGGGCAGGGCATCCCTGCATGGGGAATAGGCTCCAAAAAGCCAGCTCATGCACCAGGGATAGGTGCCCACTGCTGGGGGTCCACAAACAGACCAAGCTACACAACTGTCATCCACATGCAGAGGGCCTAGTTGTTCCCATGCGGGTTCCCCAGCTGTCAGTGCAGAGTCCGTGAGCTCCCACTAGCTCGAGTCAGCTGTCTCTGGGTTTCCCCATCATGATCTTGACCCCCTCCCCACCACTCATATGATCCCTCCTCCCTCTCATCAACTGGACTCCCAGAGCTCAGCCCAGTGCTTGGCTGTGGATCCCTATATCTGCTTCCATCAGTTATTGGATGAAGGTTCTCTGTTGACAATTAGAGTAGTCACCAATCTGAGTACAGGAGGCCAGTTCAGGCACCCTCTCCACTATTGCTAGGAATCTTAGCTGGGGTCATCCTTGTGGATTCCTGGGGGTGTCCCTGGCACCAGATTTCTCCCTAACCCCAAAATGGCCCCCTCTATCAAGATATCTCTTTCATTACTCTCCCCCTCTGTCCCGCCCCCAAGTTGACCAAACTGATTCCTCATGTTCCCCTCTACCCATCCCCTCCCCTTGACCCTCAGTTTACCCAGGAGATCTCATCTATTTCCCCTTCCCAGGGAAATCCATACGTCCCTCTTAGGATTCTCTTTGTTACCTAGCTTCTCTGGGGCTGTGGAGTGTAGCCTGGTTATTCTTTGTTTTACATCTAGTATCCACTTATGAGTGAGTACATACCATGATTGTCTTTCTGTGTCTGGGTTACCTCACTCAGGATGATTGCTTTCTAGTTCCATACATTTGCCTGCAAATTTTATGTCATTGTTTTTTGTTGTTTTTTTTTTAATCACTGAGTAATACTTCATTGTGTAAAGGTACCACAATGTCTTTATCCATTCTTTGGTTGAGGGGCATCTAGGTTGTTTCCAGGTTCTGGCTATTATGAATAACGCTACTATGAACATAGTTGAGCAAGTGTCCTTGTGGTATGATTAGGCATCCTTTGGGTATATGCCCAAGATTGGTATAGCTAGGTCTTGAGTTAGAATGGTTCCCAATTTTCTGAGAAACTGCCATATTGATTTCCAAAATGGCTGTACAAGTTTGCACTCCCACCAGCAGTGAAGGAGAGTTCCCTTACTCCACATCCTCTCCAACATAGGTTGTCCTTAGCATTTTTGATCTTAGCCATTTTGACAGGTGTAAGATGATATCTCAGAGTCGTTTTGATTTGCATTTCCCTGATAACTAAGAATGTTGAACAATTCTTTAAGTGTTTCCCGGCCATTTGAGATTCTTCTGTTGAGAATTCTGTGCTTAAATCTGTATCTCATTTTTTAATTGGATTATTTGGTATTTTGATGTCTAGTTTCTTGAGTTCTTTATGTACTTTGGAGATCAGCCCTCTGTCAGATGTGGAATTGGTGAAGGTCTTTTCCCATTCTGTAGGCTGCTGTTTTGTCTTATCAACAGTGTCCTTTGCCTTACAGAAGCTTTTTAGTTTCAGGAGGTCCCATTTATTAATAGTCGATCTCAGTGTCTACCCACTGGTGTTATATTCAGGAAGTGGTCTCCTGTGCCAATGTTTTCAAGGCTGCTTCCCACTTTCTCTTCTATCAAATTCACTGTAACTGGATTTGTGTTGAGGTCTTTGATCCACTTGGACTTGAGTTTTGTGCAAGGTGATAGATGTGGATCTATTTGCAGTCTTCTACACACTGACATCCAGTTATGCCAGCACCATTTGTTGAAGATGCTTTCTTTTTTCATTGTATAATTTTTGCTTCTTTGTCAAAATCAGGTGTTCATAAGTATGTGGATTTACATCAGGGTCTTCGATTCAATTCCATTAATACACCGGTCTGTTTTTATGCCAGCACCATGCTGGTTTTATTACTATAGCTCTATAGTAGAGCTTGAAGTAGTCAGGAATGGTGATACCTCTGGAAGTTCCTTTACTATACAGGGTTGTTTTAGCCATCCTGGGTTTCTATTTTTCCATATGCTGTCATTACTTTTGCTTAGCGGGGTGAACAGATTAAACTCTAGGTTATAAATAATTTCATTCACAAGTTTCCTTTGGATACCTAACACAGGTGAGGGGAAGGGTCCGCCTGATCCCCTCCTTCACCTGGTTCCCCTCTGCCTCCCAATGGTCTCTTTGTGTCCCCTTTGTTGCTCTTCAGCCTGAAGACTTGTGTCTTTCTTCAGCTCCCGGAAATGTTCATTTAGGATAATTCTGTTAACTCACCCACTTTCTCCTCTCTTTCTGGAGCTCTAAACAGTTGGACATTGGACCCCTCGGACTGATCCTCCCCATTTTCAGTCCTTTTCTCTTGTTTTCAGACTGTCTTTTGGGTCTTTATTCTGGAAATTTTTTTTTTTTTTGGTTTTTTCAAGACAGGGTTTCTCTGTGTAGTTTTGCGCCTTTCCTGGAACTCGCTTTGGAGACCAGGCTGGCCTCGAACTCACAGAGATCCGCCTGCCTCTGCCTCCCGAGTGCTGGGATTAAAGGCGTGCGCCACCACCGCCCGGCGTTATTCTGGAAAATTTTTGTTTTTAATATCCAGTCCCTTTACTTCATGTGTATTTTTGACAGTTTGAAGGAGTCCTCCCTCTGATGTTTTTTCTTCAAAGCTCTCTCTTCTCATTTCATGAATGTCAAGTGTCACTTAACTCAGGATACAACTGACTTCCTGGTTCAGCAATCCCATATCTCCCGTTTCCTGAACTAGCTCTGTCTCCTAAGGGGGGTTTTCCCTGCCCCACCCTCCAGGTGTTTAGTCTTACTGTTACCACATTGACACTACTGGTTTTCTTCATCTGTGTAGTAACATTTGATTGTCCATATTTAAAAAGTAAAAGCTAGGGAGCAGGTAGTTGAGTTCCATTATTTTGTGTAACTCTCTTTGTCCATGAGGTTTCTCCTGTGAGTAAAATCTGGATATGGGTGTACAGCAGGGATGAGCAGACAGCCTTCACATGGAGACACCCTAAATTCCATGCAGCAGCTGAACCTGACAACCTGAGTTTGACCCACATGGTAGAAGAAGAGAACCACCTCCTGAAAGTTTTCCTCTGACTTCCCCATGCATGCAAGTGCACACATACACACACACACACACACACACACACACACACACACACACACAAATTAGTTAAATAAAATGTAATAAAATTTTTATTAAAAAGAGCATCCCTTGGAATGCTAACCTGCACCTTGGCACTCCTGACTCTTTCAAGGGACTCTGTCCCCACACCTTGAGGAAGAGGGGCACCTAGTTCTTTTCAGCAAGCAGAGGCTTGAATGCCTTCACACCGCACTAGTGGGGCAGAATGGAAGGAAGTCTTCCCCGAGGCTCCTTCCTGCAGGGTTTGAGCTGCTGCCTTTTCCCTGTATTTAATCTGTGAGCACAGTTCTCTCTCCATCCCATCCTCCGATTTGTTCATTCTGATATCTCTGATGACGGTTCTCCTGTTGTCTTTCTTAGTAGGGCCTTTTTTGTTTGTTGGTCTTTACTCAGGTTTTTGAGACATGATGGGAAAGATGAAAGTGTAGTCTCAGGACATCTTGAGTCAGAAATGCTCACGACACCCTTTCTCCTCTGCCAGCTCTCTCCTGTGGTCTCCCCGATGCTCCCAAAAATGGAATTGTGTTTGGCAAGGAGTACACAGTGGGAACTAAGGCTGTGTACAGCTGCAATGAAGGCTACCACCTCCAGACAGGTTCTGAGGCCAGCGCAGAGTGTCTGGACACCGGCCTGTGGAGCAACAGCAATGTCCCCCCACAGTGTGTCCGTGAGTCCAGGGGCAGTGGTCGCAGGAGGCAGGAGGAGTTGGGCACCCAGCTGAGGAGACTCCTGTAAGGAGTGGGCTTTGAGTTCAGTAGAGAGCTGAGAACATGTGTGTGTTGGGGGGGGGGGTGTTAGAGGACTCAGGGAGGATGAAGGTGGGTGTCTACTAACTGTGGTCCCCATTGTGAGTTACTCTCAGGACACTGAGGGACCATCATGCTCTGGGGTGTTTTCATAAACCACTACAGCACTTAGAATGACCAGAAAGCTGCATGAATGTCCCTTGATCACAGAACTCTAAAGTGACAATTTGGTGATCAAAAGACAAGTAGACAACCTAATGGACCATATTCAGTCCAATGATACAGGTTTTGATTTTGTTTGCTTAACTGAAAATGTACACACACACACACACACACACACACACACACACACACACATTACTTCAAGTTTTATAATCAAGAAAATTTTTAAAAATATCCATATTTCTGTCTTTTCTGGAAATAAAAATATAGAGATCTCCAGCTAGGGATGCACCTCAGTGAGTAGAGAGCTTACACAGCATAAACTGAGGGTGGTAGTTCCTGGCTGTCATCCCAGCGCCCCACAAGTGAAGGCAAGACGATCAGAATTTCAAAGCCACTCAGCCTGGGCTATTTGAGAGGCATCTGAAAGAGAAGGGTGGGGACAGTTCTGAAATCTGACCAAATGGAGTGTGCAGTCCACAGCCAGTAGCCGACACTGGCAAAACAGCATCTCATTACTATTTTACAGATCTGTGCTCCCCAACCTGCTGCATCCTCCTCCCCAACCCTCTCCATTCATTCATAAACCGAATGTTCCTGGATTCATCATTCCCGTGCTGGGTTCCCCTAGTCCCTTGTTCTAGACTCTTGTGCCGTCTTCCATCATCAATTGGCTGATTCTCATCCCTGCTCCTTGTCCCCCCAGCTGTGACCTGCCCCGATGTCAGCAGCATCAGCGTGGAGCACGGACGGTGGAGACTCATCTTTGAGACCCAGTACCAGTTCCAGGCCCAGCTGATGCTCATCTGTGACCCTGGCTACTACTACACTGGCCAGAGGGTCATCCGCTGCCAGGCCAACGGGAGATGGAGCCTGGGAGAGTCTATGCCCACCTGCCAAAGTAAGCCCGAGAAGGACAGAATGGGCCCGTTTGCATGGTACTTCCTACCTGAACTGTCTCCTACATGGGGTAGATAGAGGGGTTACCCCCAGAGAGTGCAGCATACCTCTTTTTGGACGCTCACCTAGAATCCGGAGCTGGGAAAAGGCTTGCTTCTTAGCACTGTTTCATCTTACTAAAACCTCCTTTTTCATAAGCCTCCAGCGTAGCCTGCACTGATTAATTCATTCATTAGGGCCCAACTATACGCCAGGTGCCAGAGAGGTACAAAGATCGAAGCATGTGGCCTGCCTGGGGAGATGGCCTCGTGGGTAAACGGCTTACCATGCAAAGTAGGAGGACACGACTTAAGTGGGTTGTGGTAGTGAGTGCATCCGTGATCCCAGCACTCCCATGGCAAGACCAGAGGCAGAGACAGAGGAATATCTGGAAGATCAGGAGCCAGCTAGCCTGGTATATGTGGCAGAAACGAGACCCTGTCACACTGGAAAGTGGGGACAGACACCAGAAGTTTCCCTCTGACCTCCACACATGCAGTGTCACATACACACACACACACACACACACACACACACACACGTGCGAGCACGTGCACGGGCGCATACAACATAATTAAAAAAAACAGAGTGTGGCTCCGGCCTGCTAGAAGCTTACAGTCTACTAGAGAGACAAGGCGAAGAGGCAGTGGTACATGTGTGATAAGACCTGCAGCTGGGTCTCTACAGGAGGGAAGAAGGTAGCATGGAGGACCATATCTTCCTAACCATAGCTCCATCTTAGCCACCTGTGGAGTTCTTAACAAGCATGCAAGCCTGAGCCTTGTCTTTAGAGATGGAACCTGGGTTCCTGGGGACACATGCTGATGGGGGAGCCAGTGTCACGGTACATTCTGGTCATACTCCAGGAGAGGAAGGCTGTTCTTGGCTTTGGTCATTATTCGCTTTTATCTTATTCAGCACGTGTCTCGTGTCCCTAGCTTGGGACTGGTTTGTTGAGCATTTTATGATCTTTTCAGTCATCTCCTGTGGAGAGCTCCCCACACCTCCAAGTGGGCACCGCATCGGAACTATGTCTGTCTACGGGGCAACTGCCATCTTCTCCTGCAATTCCGGATACACGCTGGTGGGCTCCAGGGTGCGGGAGTGCATGGCCAATGGGCTCTGGAGTGGTTCTGAAGTCCGCTGCCTTGGTGAGTGGTCCCCCAGCCCCACCCCACCTGCCTACTCTCAAAAGGTCCTTACTCCAACACCAACTTTCAGGCATCCACTGTGACTAAAGCTGAGGACTAGCTTCTCTTAGGGAACTTGAAAGAATGAGACCCGACTCTGGGGGTCCACACTCTAATCAGAAGGTCAACCCACTCACCTAGTTAGCCCCTAGGATGACCAGTACAGCCTGGCCTCCACCCTATAGAGACACATTCTTATAATGCACCTAAAATATCCTTTATATTAGAGAATTATTTTGAATGTATCCATATGTACATATGGATGCACATTATAACACACATGCATATACACTAAGCGAACAACTAGCTTACCAAGGAGGAAATTTTCATTGCTCCCAGGGCTGATGTACTCCCTGACTGAACCTTATCTAAGTTCTTTCTTCTGTTACTATTTTCTGGGCTCTTTCAGTTCCCAAAGAGAGTCTCAGCCAGATGAGCCTAGAAGGGCAGATTGGGTTATCTGTCCCTGGTGTACACACTAGTGACCTCCAGGGTACAGGAGGTCATGGTCAGTAACCATTGTCTTGGGCACTTGTTTGGGATGCAGTTATGAGCTATTGCCACACAGTTAAATGAGCCGAAGGAATGCCGGGAAACTACTTCGCCCATGCTTCATTCTAACTCACTGAGGTGACACTCAGAAAGGATGAATTTGGGCAGGCATCAGGTCTTGCATGGTGGTCCTCAGCAGGATGAGCTGTGATGGCTTTAATTAGGCTATGATGCTCACTAGACAGTAGGTACCCAGGGGACGGCCCCTGGGTTAGCTCTCTAGCACTATGACAAAATACCTGAGTTAATCAGTTCATAGAAAGGAAAGATTAATCTTGGCAAACAGTTCTGGTTTTTTTGGCTCGTGATCACTTGGCCGCCACTGTCTTGGGACTACGGGGAAGCAGCACACCATGGCAGAATCGGGGGCAGAGGAATTACGCTTCATGGACGTGACCCAACTCCTCCCCACCTCCTAGAGACTGGGCACAAAGCTTCCAACACATGAAGCGTTGGGGGACTCACTCAAACCGTAGCAACCCCAGAGAGCGGGGGAAGTGCTGAGCTCCAATTGTGCACACATGTCGAAACAACTCAGAGAGGCTGGTCATTTGGACTGCAGGTTCGGTGTTGGGGGTCACCAAGCCCACAGCGCCCTTCCTGTCACCTCTGGGGTTCCTGAAGTCACTCCTGGATCACTGTTTTCCAGGGGGTGGGGGTGGGGAGCTGGAGCACGGCTGAGTTCTCGGTCCTTTCTCTCCCACCCCACCTAAGCTCTCCACCACTTTCTAGAAGTCCCTCTTTGATTGACTCTCTCTCCCCATCCCACCAAAGCCGGACACTGTGGGACCCCAGAGCCCATTGTCAACGGACACATCAACGGGGAAAATTTCAACTACCGAGGCAGCGTGGTGTACCAGTGCAGCGCCGGCTTCCGCCTCATCGGCATGTCTGTGCGCATCTGCCAGCAAGATCACCACTGGTCGGGCAAAACCCCTTTCTGTGTGCGTAAGTATGTCATCCACTCTCCCCAGCCACGGGGCTCAGCGTCAACACGGACTTCCTCCCTTTACCTCTTAGCCAAAGGTTTTGTATATCCTTTTTGCCCACAAAGATATGATCACTCCATCATTTCTTCGGGTCTCTGTCATTAACTACTTTTTTATTATTCCCTTGTGATTTCTTCTGATTTACTTTTTTTTGTTGTTCATTTTCTAGTCTGTGTGCAAATTATATTACACACACGCATAAACAGCAAGCAGATGACAAGCATATACAAATAACCCCACTCAGCTTCATTCCTTCATTTCGTGTTATTTTTGTGGTTATAAATATTTGGAGCTATAAAATTCCTTCTGATCAACTGTTTTAATTATATCTCATACATACTAATAATGCATGCTTATTCTTAGCAGCTTTTTAATTTGTCATTAATTGCCCTCTACACCTGGAAGATTTTAATAGAATAAATTTTTTTTTAATTTCTAAGCCAAAGGGTCTTTTTTGCTTTTGTTTTATATTCATTGTGAACAATAATTTTGTTTCTTGAAATTTATTGATACTTTTCTTGCGAATAAACAGTTGGTCAATGGTTATGAATGTTCCGTGTGCACTGGAGAAGAACAGCATTGTGGGTAATTCTGCTGCACATACAGACAGGTGTATTCCTAAGACGTACTTTATGAATTCTGTCCTCTATGTTTTTACTGTATTTTGCCCACTTGAGCTATTTTCTTTGAGAGACGTGTTTAAAGTTTTCTGTTATCAGTGCATTTCCATGTTTCCTTACTTTTCCTGAGGTAGTTCCCATGTCATATGGCGCATATATATTCACGACTACTGTAGCTCTGTTGCAAACTGTGACGTCTCAACTTTAAAAGTACCTTCTTCATCACTTTTAATATGTTTTTAGCTTGAATTTTACTTTTCTTGATCTCAGACTTAGAATTCCAATGCTCACATTTTTTCGTGGCACATCTTTGGCCATCCCTGAATGGCAGGCACATCTATTAACTTGCACTCTTGTGAGCCAACGTGAAATATCTTCCTATTCATAGGTTAAAGTCCTTCATATAGGTTGATATGTCTTACATGTTCGGTCCTAATTCTCTTGTGTTTTCTGTGATCATGATGTGTTACTCTCTTTGATATGTGGATCTTAGTTGTTGACTTTGTACTTGGTACACTGAAATGATGCCACCAGTCCCCCGTGTTCCCTTTCAACCCTTTATTATCTAGTTTGTCAATACTAAGTATCCTTGAACTTTCAGGTAATGGCTACACAGCCTGTTCCTCTTTCCTCTCTTCATTCTCAGGGGCATGTCTTCTATTCTGTCAGGGCTGGGAATGTTTATCATGTACTTTATAAACTATAATTTGATTGCTTACTCCCACTTTTGCTTTATTCTTGGACCTACACTTAAATTCATCACCAACTCTGCCAAAGCCTTCCCAGTTACTTCTCAGCAGGGTCAAGTTTAATCTTTAGTAGACTCTTTGGCGCAACCCTTTGCATAGTAGTCTCAAGTTCCTCCATGGTTTGTTTTTGGTTTTTTCTTTTTTGTTGTCTTTTGTTTTGTTTGTGTGTGTGTGTGTGTGTGTGTATGTGCTGCTGGTGGTGCTGGTGGTGGTAGTGAGTGTGTGTGTGTGTGTGTGTGTGTGTGTGTGTGTTTTGGTGGTAATGATGGTGGTGGTGAGTGTGTGTGTGTGCACGTGTGTACATGCACCCTGTAGATCAAACCCATGACCTAGTGTGTGCTAAATAAGCACTTTACCACTAAGCTGCATCCTCAGCTTGGTATTTTAGGACCAGGTCCCCTTATATAGCCTCAAATTTGCAACCCTTGTCCATCTACCTCCTGAATGCTGGTATAATAGGTCTGTACCAGCACACGAAGGGAGGCTTGCTTGTTTAAAACTCTTTTCTACCCCTTGTCATTTGAAAGGCAGCTAGATTGGCCATAAAATCCTGGATCACAAGTCATTTCTTTGATTTTCTAAAATATCCTTCCATCATAAATTTTTTGGTGTATGTTACTGCATGTAAGCACACATTCGAGCGTGCATGTGTTTCACCTTTTTATTGTGAAGTTTAAGCATATTTTAGTATACATGTCCATCGGGAAATGATGACAACTGTCAAGTAATTTACAATATCATTTCCTTTCCTTTGTGTGTATGGGAAGCACGCTGGCAGTCTACTCTCTTGGGAAACGTCCAGTGTACAATACAATACTGTTAATTGCAGACACTGTGCTGTGCACTGGACCCCTAGACTTTACTGTCCTGTGTCGCTGCAACGTGGAGTCGTCACACCAGCATGTCCTTTCTCCCCTTACCCCTTCCCTGAGGAACCACCATTCTAGGCTCTGAGCATTCAACCCAGAGAAGTGGATTAGCTTCACACCGGGTGGTTTTCAGGAGATTCTTGTTATTTTCACTTTGCCCCTGAAGTCTAATATTTCTCTAGGGCTGAATGCTACAAGACAGCTTCCCTGGATATCCTGTGGGTCTCTGAATGCATCCATTCTGCTCTTATTCCTCAAGTGTTCTCTTAGATTACAGTTTTCAGGTCTGGCTCAGGCCTGCTGTGCCCGGTGCGTTCATTCTTCTGTGTCCAGGCGATGTAAAGCCCGAGGCAGTCCCTGTCTTGGTTGTTGTAGACCTGAGTTTTCTGTTCTCTTGTTTGTTCTTGTTAATTTGCATTTGGGGAGATTTACATGAGCACCATTATCTTCTGCTACCTACAAGTAATTTGAAAAATTCTTCACTTTTTAGAGTTCCCTAAAGTGAGCCTTTATGTAAAATGCAGGGGTTTTGTTCTTAACTTTTGTTATAAGGCAGAGTTTTGTTTGTAATTGCTCCTGTTTATCTGGCTCCTCATACATGGAGCAGGCCACTAAGATAAGCAGGCTGCTCCATAGCGATGTCTAAAACCAGCCTTAGCGACCACCTCAGTGTTGAGTTTACAGAAAGTGAGACCGAGCCATACCCAGCCACCCTTCCAGATGTGTCTACACAGAACACATGTCATTGCACCCAGGAGACTCACATGAAAATGCCAGACACCGGGGCCTGGGTAGAGAGTGCCTGACCAGGCTAACGACACTCCCGTTAGACTTGGGTCAAAGACACAGGTATTGGGATAAGAACTCGGGCTTTCATCCCCGTGACCAGCGTGCCTGGCATAAAAAACAGGAAAGATTTATTCTGAGCCCCAGATTTCGGATGTGTCTATCCATCACAGTGGGGAGGCTGTGGTGAAGCCCTGCAGTTCACATCCCAGCAGCCAGGAAGCACAGAAAGGCGAGACAGGAAGAAGCCAGGGTCCCAAGGACACGCCCTTGATGTTGTACTTCCTCCTGGTAGACCCAGCCTCTTTCTTTCTGCCATCTCCCAACTGCCTTAGCGTTATCATTCCACCAAGGGATTACTAGTCTGTTCATTGGGTCGGAGCACCTCATCTCATGTCTGGGCAAGCCCCCATCAAGGCATGCAGGTCTGGGCACGCCCCCATCAAGGCATGCAGACATGCGCTTCTCTGATCTCCCAGGCATTTATTTCTCCACCCGATCAAGGTGACAGTTCGAGTGAAGCATCACAACTATCCGCTCTAGTCACCTTCTGTTCTCTCATTGGCAGCAAAAGCCACGACATTTGAGTCAAGTTCTTCCCCAGCATTTCTCTATTCCAGCCAGAGAGAACCTCCTCATGAAAAGGAGCCCTGATCCTGAGCCCTGCTGCCAGGAGATGCAGGGCAAGAGACAGGATGTCACAGGCAAAGCTCTGGAGCAGGTGGCAAGCACAGGACTCTAGGGACAGAACGGTGCACAGGAGGTGGCGATGGGTGGCCATTCCTGCTGTCCCTGGACAAGGCCTGCAGCCTGGGAGTAAGGGGGAGGCAGTGAGCTAGGGCTGCAACAGCAGAAGACGGGCCTGGGTCACCAATGAACCCACAGGCTGATGCCCTTCCCTCTTTCAGATGATCTTGGGGGACTTGGGATTGTCCCCTTGGCTCTATCTGTGGCCTCGCGCTGAGCTATGCTGGCCTTTGTTTCTGACCCCTCCTCAGTCCCCCCTGCAGGCTTTTTGGTCTGTCTTCCCTGAAAAGTCAGGGCTCCCGAGGTTGTCATGCTCAGCATTCCCCTCACTTCTGAATGAAATTGGATGGTTTTTTAGCTTTGGTGAGGGTGTCATGATCCTTTGCCCAGCTGGTACAAAGCTGGCAAATAATACTACCTGTAAAGTGTGCCCTGCCTATCCCACACCCTCAATGATCTAGCCAAAGCCTGCTCTCCCTGGAGACTGGTGCAGGACAGGCACCATCCCAGGTGAGAAGAGGCTGACTGGGGGCGTGGAATGGTAGGTGGGCTCACCTGTCTTCTGTTCCGATTGCAGCGATTACCTGCGGACACCCCGGCAATCCAATCAACGGCCTCACCCAGGGCAGCCAGTTCAACCTCAACGATGTGGTCAAGTTCGTTTGCAACCCAGGATACATAGCGGAGGGGGCTGCTCGGTCCCAGTGCCTGGCCAGTGGGCAGTGGAGTGACACCCTGCCCACCTGCAGAAGTGAGTCACCCTTCCTGCCCTGCTGTCCTGCCCACCACCCTGTGAGTGTCTGCTGCCCAGGGGGACAAGCCGTGGAATTCGGTCCCAACGTTACTTCCCTCGTGCAAGGAATCCTCGAGGCAGAGAAGGGTCCCAAATGGAGACAGTCAACCCCTAGATACAGTTGTGTACCATTTCATCATGGGTCATAAGAGGAAATCAGCAGTTTCATCTTGCAAGCCTTATTTAGTTCATAGAACAAATAATTTATCATCATGATGTAATGCCACTGTGTGTGTGTGTGTGTGTGTGTGTGTGTGTGTGTGTACGTGCCTCTGTGTGTATGTGTGTACAGAGGGTCTTCTCTCACATAAATAAGGAATTGAGAAGTTGTGTCATGTCTGAGGAACATCCTGGTCCTTCCTCACGGTTGCCAGATTGCTGCTGTGGCTCCTTTGTGGCCATATTCGCTAGAGCTCTATTGATGAGGAGACGTCTAAACAGCAGAACTGGAATGAAAAACAAACGCAAAATAGTCTAAGAATCAGGCTTCAGAAGCAGGGGTGGAAAGTGAGAGAGACAGAGGGGACCTCAGAGACAGAGGGGAACCTGAGCAGAGGCTCTTCCTCTTCTGGTCCCGAGTAAACTGTTCCGGATAACTCTAGACCAGCCTTGAAGGGCTTTTTACAACAGCCCAGCCGTGAAACCTCAGAGACTCATCAAAAGCCAAACAAATACTTAGGGCTGGGGAGGCAGCCCAGCCATGGAAGCATCTGCCTGAGGGGCATGAGGACCTGAGCTAGAGTTCTAGAACCCACAAGCATGCCCCAGGGGCTCAATTCAGCCAGTCTAGCCTAATTGCTGAGTTCCAGCCAGTGGGAGGCCCTGTTTCAGAGGAAGTGGGCCACGTTCCTGAAGATGTCATGCAGGGTTGTCCTGCATCCACATGCACGTACAAACACATATGGGCACATACATATGCACATGCATCCACACATAGATAGGTTTTAAAACGTGGACATCGTCTAAGAAACCACACCTGAGCTTGTCCTCTAACCTGTATATAACCTGTATATAAACATGCGAGCATGCACATACATACAGGGAAACAAAACCTTATATAGTGAAGTAGGTATCTCACTTCACAGGAGGAAAACATACCCATGCTTTTTCTGCCCATCTTATTCTATGAATATGAGACTCGGGTAATAAGGTGCATATGGAAGGGTTTGAAAGCCAAAGCACATGGTATGGGTTGTGACAAATATTGTCATTATTCTAAACACTCTGATTTTGTGTACAGCTTCTTTGGAAACCCTTGCTCATTTTAAAGCCAATTGAGTCCTCCAGGATACTAATGCCTTTTGAAATACTAATAAAATGTGACTAAAACAGATATCAAGTGCTGTTCAAACCAGATTAGATGTGTCTGTTTTACAACAGATGAGCTTTGAGAAGGAGCCACATTATGCCAGGGTTCAGGCACACAGAGGCAAGACAGCCATGCCCTTGAGGTATGCATGGGTGGAAATAAGTCAGCCTAGGGCAATCAGCACTGGGAGTGCTGAGGGAGAGAGACTGAGTGTTCTAGGAGGGGAAGCAGGCTCCTCAGGGGAGGTGATGGCCACCGGGACGTGGAGGATGAACCCGTGACCAGGTGACCAAGGCAAAGCAGAAGGGCCCCGGCCTCAAGACCAGACCAGCCTCCTGCGCAGGATCTACTTTATCACCAAGCTGTGATGATTCTCAAGCTGTCATCCAAGGTTGAGAATGTCCTCACATCCAGATCTCAGTGTCTCCCTGTCACTTTCGATCACAGTCATCAACTGTACGGATCCTGGGCACCAAGAGAACAGCGTCCGGCAGGTCCATGCCAGCGGCCCCCACAGGTTCAGCTTCGGGACCACTGTGTCCTACCAGTGCAGCCATGGCTTCTACCTACTGGGCACACCTGCGCTCAGCTGCCAGGGAGATGGCACCTGGGACCGGCCCCGTCCACAGTGTCTCCGTAAGTAGATCATTTGCTTTGAGTAACTAGTGGACAGACGTATCACAGAGCATGCCCCATATATGTCCAAGTATGTGCACATGCGTGTTATGCCACCATGGACATGAAGACCCTTTTGGGGACCCTGTTGCCAAGGTGCCATGCTAACTCACATGTTATTTCTGGACAGGGCTGTCCCCTGTCCCCTCTGGTACTGCCGTGAACCCTTGAAACCTTTGAGGATCCCTCCCTGCTGGCTGCGTAGCGAGACACCATATATTCATTTTACCCATTTCTGGCTTTTTCAGAAAGACAGCATGTACTAGTCATCTTTCTTGTTGCTATGACAAAGTATTTGACAAATGCAACCTAGAAAGGGAGGGCTCGTTTTGGGTCACAGTCTGAGGGTACAGTTCACCGTGGCAGGGAAGTCATGGCAGCAAGAGTCTGGGGAGCTGGTCATGGTGCATCCACAGAGGAAGCAAAGAGCGATGCATGCTGGTGCTCAACTCATTTTCTCCTTTTCTGTTTAGTTCAGGACCCCAGCCCATGGAATGGCGCCACCACATTTAGAATGGGTTTTTCCATTTTATATAACCCAGTCCAGAAACTCCTTTACAGACATGCCCAGAGGCTGTCTTATAGCTAATTCTAGATCTTGCCATGTTGCTAACTAATTTTAACCATCACACAAGACACGAACCCCTTCCCTCAGGAGGACTGAAGCAATATTGCCAGTCTGTCTGGATGCCAGTATACAAGTCAGCTTGGATGCTAACTCCGGGCGTTGCCACTGAACAAGCCACGCAGCTTTGGAGAAATCCACTACCCTCCCAGAGTCATGGCTTCTTCAGCTTTGAAAATGACGGGGATACTTGGGCATGAATATAATAGAAATCAAATGCATTATGGGATGGAACATGCACTGTTAGAAAAGGCTTACATAATCCAAGCCTGCCCAAGGAAACAGGGAAGCACCCACACTATGTCACTTAGCAGCTGAACTCTTTCTTTTGGTCCTCATGAGAGGAAGCGCAAACATTCTGTGGAACCCTTGAGTATTCTCACTCATGGAGTCCATTGTCACTCTTGACAATGTCTTTCTCTCTCATCTGTGTTACCATTTCACCTTTGAGTAAAGTTTCCTTCCTTGCTACTATGAAAAAAGAAAAGAAAAAAGAAAGAAAATGATGGGGATAACCATCTCACCAGATTGTTCAAAGGCTGCATGGGTAAATCCACACAGGACTAGTTTACTCTCTGGCACACGAGGCTACTGCATAAGTGATAACAGCATTTATTGCTATTAGGAAAAGTTACAGGGACAATATGGAGAAAAACAAAGCCAGGGGAGGGACTCAAGCCCTGACACTGGTTGCTGACCTCTTATGAAATGAGCAGTGTCCTTGGGTGTCTGCACTCTCGCTGCTGAAGTGGAACCTTGTGGGTTGCTCCCTCCCCAACTCCTTAACACAGAGGCAAAGATGCACTCCTGAAGCATTGATGGCTACTGAGTTGTGGCCATCACCAGTACACCTGTCTTTGTGAGGCATACTCTTGTTGTGAGCCCTCTAGTCTGGGTCCTTTATTCAAAGCCTCTTGCTTCTAGGTGTAGTAGGAGACCAGTTTTACAGCTCACTGCCAATATTTCCTTTGCCTGAGGACCCTGACATGGCTGTCCAGGCCCATGTATGAATGATAAGTTATTTGGACTTTTAAATGGATAACTACCTGCGTATGGTGTGCCAGCCAAGCTTTGGAGACTTTAGTGGCTTCCAATCATAATAAGGGGTATTCTGATCTTTCGTTATCAGCATCAGTGTCCTGCCTTGTGCCCTCTCTGCCCTATGGTGACTGTGAAGATCCTCCTGCCTGTTGGCAGAATTTTCTGTCCCACCAGCCAGCTCCCAAATAACCACAGAGAACATAGAGACTTATCATTAATTATAAATTTTGGCTGATAGCTTAGGCTTATTACTAACTAGCTCTTACAATTTAAATTAATCCATATTTCTTATCTATGCTCTACCACTTTGCTTAGTACCTTTCCTCAGCATGGCATGCTCATCTTGCTTCTCCCTGTGTCTCCTGGGGACTCCACCTTTCTTCATCCCAGAGCTCTCTCCCTGTCTGCAAGTCCCACCTAACCTCTTCCTGCCTAGCTATAGTCCATTTAGCTCTTTATTAAACTAATGAGAGCAACACATTTTCATAGTGTACAAAAAGATCATTCCACAACATTTCCCCCTTTTTGTCTAATTAAAAAGGGAGCTTTTAACTTTAACATAGTAAAACTATATACAACAAAAATGGTTATCATGTAAGAATTACAGTTACAATATCCAGTCCATTTGTATTTGGCAAATTTAGAGAAAATACTCTATTATCTGTCTTATCTTTGTAAGTCTAAAGTTTTTTGTTTTTTTTTTTTGGTTTTTTCAAGACAGGGTTTTTCTGTGTAGCTTTGCGCCTCTCCTGGAGCTCACTTGGTAGCCTAGGCTGGCCTTGAACTCACAGAGATCCGCCTGGTTCTGCTTCCCGAGTGCTGGGATTAAAGGCGTGCGCCACCAACGCCCAGCATGAGTCTAAAGTTTTATACCTAATTTATTTTTTATTATAACTAAGGAAAACTGTCTCTGTAGCCAAGTCTATCTGAGAGACCTCAGTCATCAGGAAGCTGCATTTGACTCCATGTTCCAATTTTTTTAAGCTATTTCAGGCCTTATGTAGATATACATGCTGGATGTTGGATGCCACGAGTTAGTGGAATTTTCTGTCCCTCCAGCCAGCTTCCAAATAGCCACACAGCACTCAGAGACTTATTATTAATTATAAATGCTCATCTGATAGCTTAGGCTTGTTACTAACTAGTTCTCACAACTTAAAAATCCATTTTCTTATCTATACTCTACCACACACCTTGGTCCCTTTCCTCAGAACAGCATGCTCATCTTGCTTTTCCCCAAGTCTCCTGGTGACTCCACCCTTCTTCATCCCAGAGCTCTCTCCCTGTCTGTAAGTCCCACCTGACCTCCTCCTGCTTAGGTATTAGCCATTTAGATCTTTATTAAACCAATGAGAGCAACACATCTTCACAGTGTACAAAAAGATTATTCCAAAACCCCTGCCTCACCCCAATATTCAATCAAAGCCGTGATCATATCCTCCAAAACAGCTTCATGGCAGCCTTGTCCCATCAGTCTGCCATAGAGAAACAATATGATTCTGATACAGCATAGACCAAGTCATGTCCCTCTGGTGCTTCCTACCATGCTTAGAATAAAATCAGAATGTTACACCATGACCTGGCTTCTAGTGCCACCCCCCATGTCCTCATCCACTCTTCCTTGTTTCACCTACACACTTCAGTGGTTTGAGTATGAAAAGTCCTGTGGAGGCTCATGGGCATGAACACCAAGTCTCTAGCTAGTGGTGCTATTAGGGAATGCTGTGAAAGCTTCAAGAGGTAGAACCTCCCTACAGGAAGCTGGTGGTTTATAGTCCAGTCCTACTTCCTGTCCACTCTCTGCTCCCTGACTTCAGACACAGTGTGGCTGACTGCCTCCACCCCTTCCCCACCATGATGGAAGTAAACCCTACTCCTTCAAGTTGCTTCTTGCTGGATATTTGACCATAGACACAGGAAAAGTAGCTAAGATACACACCAAATTCATTCTGGCCTTGGCCCTGCACACATCATGTTCCTCCCTTGATGTTCTTGCCGCAGATGGCACAGCCCTGGTCTGTTACCCTAGAGAGACCATTCTTGACCACCTTATTTAAAAGTAGCCCCCCTTGGCTTGCCCCCAAACACCCTTTGCCCTTTCTCAGCTTTGTCTCTTCTCATAGCACCGCTATTCATTTACTCCATTTTTAGCCCTTCTTCCCCACCACAAGATCCAAGAGTACATGAATTTTATTCCCCAGACTGGAGCCTATCACATAATAGACCCTCAATAAACAAGGTACACATTTGACTAAGAAAGGTGTTGCCCTGTAAAAGGGGAAGCTAAGCCCAGTGCTGGTGCCCTAACCTGTGTGTCTCAATTCTGGGATCTTAATTTTATCGCTGGCCTTCATGGTTATGCTTTGATGTTTCAGGCAAAGGAATTTGCAGAGTGAGGGGGGCATGTTGGGAACAGTTGATGAGGCAACTTTAAGATTCAGAGAGAGGAACCAATGCAAACAGCCTGGAAGGATGGCTCCTTCTGTGCCTTGTCTGTTCTGTGTGCCATCTTTCTGCTTGGGCATATCTTGGGTCCACTCTATGGCAGGGAGGAAACAGGGAGAGATGAGCAGGAGGGACACAACAAGGAGCCACCGTTACTGCATACCTACTATGTGCTACATAGGCATTACTCTTTGCTTCCAACTTAGAAATGGTGGGATGAAGTGGGCAAACTTTGTCTGCTGATGCCTAGTGCATGAGCCAGAAGGAAGTCCACTCCCACAGACATCAAGGTTTCCTCCCCTTCCTCGATTCCCACAGCAAGCATGTATGGAGTGATGGTGGCCCATCCCCAACAGAGCCACTGAGATGTTTGCTCTTTCCCCACAGTGGTGTCCTGCGGCCATCCTGGCTCTCCACCTCATGCCCAGATGTCTGGAGACAGCTTCATAGTGGGGGCTGTGGTGCGTTACAGCTGCACGGGCAAGCGGACTCTGGTGGGAAATGCCACCCGCATGTGTGGACTGGACGGGCACTGGACAGGCTCCCTCCCCCACTGCTCAGGTATGGAGTATGGTGTGCGGGGGGCTGCAGGGGCACTGGCTGGTGGGAGCATAATCCATGAGCAGGAGGGCATTGCAACTTAGGAGCCTATAGCTCATCGTTCACAGGACGGCATCTGTAGAAGGCCTTCTTCAGTTCTGACTGAGTGCAAACAGTCCACAGCCAAGGGCACTTGATGAGGTCCATCTGGAGCTTTACGCCTATCTAGAAATCTGAGTCCATGTGCTCCTGGGGATGACAGTCGAGGCCCACCCCTGTGATCTTCTCTCCCCTGTTTCAGGCTCTCTGGGCCCCAACCTGCCTCATTCTCTCTCATCAGTACCTAATTCAACTTGTTCCATGTCCTGACTGCCTCCTAGGATTGTCTTCACACCAGTCCCCAGGCATGTTCTTCTACTAAATTCTTAATCACTAGTCTCCAGGAGAACCCTGGCATGTCATTGAAGTAACAAATGCAGGGAGCCACCAAAGATCACGTGTCCACATCTCCTAAACCAGAAATTGTAGATGTAACCAACCGTCTTATTAAATAAGAAACACAGAGCCGATTCAGAGAAGAAAGCCAAGAGGTCAGAGCTAAGAGCCTTACCCTTCCACTGCAGCTAGCCTCTTCAGCCAAGAGACCTCTCCGAAAGAGAGCTACTTCCTGTGCATTTGTCTTTATAAAGACTTCCTGTTCTGCCTTCTCATTGGTTGTAAACCCAACCACGTGACTGCCTCGTCACTGCCTGTCTGTACAGACCTCCAGACACACATTGGAGCGTGTGTCTCCAATGCTGGCTGTATCCTTGAACACACAGAGGTCTACCTAGCTCTGCCTACCAAGTGCTGGGATTAAAGGCGTGCGCCTCCTTCAGCAAATCCTACCGGCATGCACCACCACAACCGGCTTTCGCTATGGCTTGCTAATAGCTCTGACCCCTAGGCAACTTTGTTTATTAACATACAAATAAAATCACCTAGCCAAATGTAATAAGCTCTCTATTTCCTAAATGCAGGCAGAATGAGAAATACAGGGCTCCTCCATGTTCTCATTGTCTGAGACTAGACTCAGGAAATAATTCTAAGGCTGAGGGTGAAAGAACCATCAAAGGTAAATGATGAGAATTAGGACTAACGTGTTTTTGACTCCAGCAAACCCAGTGTGGTTTCAGTGTTACCATCAATGCTTACACATGTGGGTTCATGAGAGTACAGATGCCACCGAAGCTGGAGTCTTATCTCCTGACAAACCACTTATTCTGACATCTTCCTCCTCCACGGAACTCCACAGTGGGTCTCTGTCCACGGAGCCTGGTTCCCTCAGGCACTGGGGCCTATGGCTCTGTCTCCTGTTGTCTGCCCTCCTTCAGTCCTTGGGTCCTTCGGCACCCTCTTGAGAGGGTCTGTAGAACGTCAAAAGCCAGACAAATGGGAAAGCGTAGCATACCGGAGGGGGCAGGGCAAAAACGGAATGACGGGGTGTGAGGCATTCCAGCCAGAGTTCACCTGTGTGCAAGATCAGTGGCTAGAGAATCTTCAACTAAAAGACCAGGGTTAACCACCCCAAAAAGTCAGCATTTCCTCATGGCAAGAACATAGATGGCATATGCATCAAAACATGATATGTACCCAATTCTTGTTATATCATTTATTAATCACTACTTATCAATTAAAAATAAAATGAAACTTTAAAAGTAACAGAAGGCAGCTCAATGGGTAAAGACGCTTACCACCAAGGCTGACAAAGCTGAGTTCGATCCCTGGAACTTGTGGAAGAAGGAGAGAACTGGTGCCTTCAAAATGTCCTCTGTATTCCACATACCTGTTGTCACTTCCACAGTAGTCCGTCACTGAAGGGAGCCAGGACAGGAACTCAAACAGGGCAGGAACCTGGAGGCAGGAGCTGACACAGAGACTGTGGAGGGGTGCTGCTTACTGGCTTGCCCTCTTATGGAACCCAAGACCACAAGCCCAGGGATGGCACCACCCACAATGAGCTGGACCTTCTCAGATCAATCACTAATTAAGAAAATGCTCTATAGGCTTGCCCACTTCCCCATCTTATGGAGGCGTTTTCTCAGTTAGGGTTCCCTCCTCCTGGATGACTCTAACCTGTGCCAAATTGATACAAAATTAGCCAGTTCTCATGCCATGGCTGATTGCATGTGTGCACGCACATGCACACACACACATATGCATATGCATGCATACCCACACACATGACAGATAGAAACATTTTAAAGTATTAGAAGACAGATAAAGGCCAGAATCAAATTCAGGCTGAGCTGTTGGAGGGTGAAACCGTGGTAAAGCATTTGAGGCTTTATTCTGTCAGCGCTGAAAATCCCCCGGAGATGTTCTTACAGGAAAGAAACAGGGTGAGATGGTTGTTCAAGGTCAGTGATGTGGGTTAGTGCTTCAACTGGGAGAGATTAAGAGGAAGGGACTGTTTGGGAGGCTTTTGAAGTCACTAAGGTCAAAGAATGGTGGTTATCTAAGCTAAGACCAAGAATGATGCTGAGGATGGAGAGGGCACCACTGGTCAGCAGGTGTGGGAGGAGATGAGGCGAGAGGGAGAAGCAGGAGACGTGGCAGCCTGGACCATCGGAGCTTCCCTGCCTGCGTGGCTCCCCTTGGATCTGTGTGCTCTGACTACTGAGTAGTGAGGCAGAACATTTATTCTGACATCTTCCTCCTCCGTGAGGCTCTGGAGTGTGTCTCCATAATATAGAACCTGGTTCCCTCAGGCTCCGTCTTCGGTTGTCTGCCCTCCCTCACCTCACCTCCTAAACACTCATGTTGTAATTAGTGCAGTGTGTTACTTCCTCCTTAACAACAGACATCTCTTTCTCTCCCCCAGATCTCGGCTCCATTTGTATCCATGACAAAATAAACAATAAAAATCCCTCAATGTTTGCTGGGTTCTCCTTTCACAGGAACCAGCACAGGAGTTTGTGGTGACCCGGGGATCCCAGCCCATGGCATCCGTCTAGGGGACAGCTTTACCCCGGGCAGTCTGATGCGCTTCAGTTGTGAAGCTGGCCACGTGCTCCGAGGATCTTCAGAGCGAACGTGCCAAGCCAATGGCTCCTGGAGCGGGTCACAGCCTGAGTGTGGAGGTAATGTATGTGACCCTTCTGCTTCTCCCCTCTGCCCTGCCCCAGCACTCCCACTCCCAGACACACCCCAAATGCCCACCCTTGTGGACAGTGGACACCAACAGACAGCTCACGTCCATTTTTATTAGTGATCTGAAGATAAATATGCTCACCCCTCACATAAAAAAGGAAATGCTAAAAAAAGGGTTAAATGACCCCATAGATTATTAATTTTTCCTGTAGTTTAATTTAGTAAGCATTGCTAAATGTTATGGTCTGTGTTGAAGAGACAATGGTGACCAGAAGAGACCTACTGTGTGGTCTGAATGCCTGCATCCTCCCAAAATTCATATGGGTGAACTCTGATCACCAAGATAGTGGGTTCTCTGGGGAGGGCAGGTCATGAGGGGTAAGCCTCAAGTCAAGCTCTGATGACAGGGACCCAGAGAGTGCCCTGCCCTTCCTGCTATGTGAGGGCACAGTGAGATGCCACCAGCCACAAACCAGAAGGCAGATTCTTGCCAGACGTGGAATCTACAGGCCTCTTCATCTTGGGCCTCTTAGCCTCCAAACAGAAAGTGAATGAATCTCCAGTTTTTAAAAGCTTAGTGTTGTGTTATAGAGGCCTGGACAAACTAAGATATGCATCTTGGTCAATCAGAGCTTGCAGGCCAATGCACGAGATGCAGGACACTCAGAGGACCAAAAGAAAATA
This sequence comes from Peromyscus attwateri, assembly GCA_902168425.1. NCBI lineage: Eukaryota > Metazoa > Chordata > Mammalia > Rodentia > Cricetidae > Peromyscus > Peromyscus attwateri. Next base: position 1,779 of record CABHPP010117340.1, on the reverse strand, counting down.
ATTAATAAGGTTGTAAAATGGACCTCAAGGATGTCTTCCAAGGCAGCACCAATAAGGGAAAGCCACTCCTAAATTTCTGGGGAGGGAATTCTATTTTGAAATATCTCTCCTAAATCCATCTTTTTGCAACTGTCCATCTCTCTCTCTCTCTCTCTCTCTCTCTCTCTCTCTCTCTCTCTCTCTCTCTCTCTCTCTCTCCTCCTATAAAGCAAAGCTCTGAACTGTCCTGGTTTAGAGAGTTTTAAAAACTTTGAATGAGGTTGAACAGGAAAATAGAGGAGAGGGTGTGAATTATCTATGTAGGAAGGTGGGATTGGGATAGGGACATGCCACAGCCAAGAAGAGCTGAGAACTCATGTGGAGTGAAGAGTCAGTCATTCAGTGTGGAATCAGTCAGCGCCAGATGGTCCAACCGGTCTTGCCACATGATGCAGGCATATAATATTCTGGAGTCAAGAGTGGGGCTTCACCAGATAGTGAAGAGGCGGGGCAGAGCGTGTGGAGCAGAGGGGGCTTGGCAGTGGTTATGGTTAATCTGGGCATCTAAGATGACCAAGGAAAGGGTGGGTTTGTAGATAGTGTGAGAGACAGTGAAATAGTGGTAGAATTCACAGATCATAGGATCAGACCAAAAATCAACAGAGAACTGGTCCAGGGGCAGGGTGGGGTGGGGGGCATGAGCTGGAGAGAAGAGGCAGCAGACAGAGCAGGAGCTGGAAGCTGAGGTGGAATGTTCCTGAAGAGCTAGGTGAGCTGTCCAGGTCTGCCTTTCGTGATGTGCTATTTGGATTCTGTAGAACTTTTTAGTCTTATCAAGAGAGGCTTGAGATACCAGGAAAATGCAAGGCAAGGGAGAATTCAATGTTTCCTTAAACACCCCAATGGCTTGTAGCTCTTTTGATGACACTCAGATCCTAGGGTGGAGTCAACCACATCAACGGGGGTCTGGTCAGACATTGGACAAGAAAGAGCTGGACTGGAAGCAAATGGGGGGGACAAACAGGGGGACAAACGTGCATGACTCTCATCACTCTTCTAGGCTCTTCCAAATTCTAATTTTCGACCCTGACACCTGCTCCCTCCTCGGGCTTTCTTCAACTGTGACACTTACGCTATTATTTTACTTCGTATGTTTAGTGTGTGGATTTCTTAAGAACAGGCTTGAGGCCTGGCAGGGGCAGGGTGTAGCTACTCGAATAAGATCCATTGCTCTGCAAACATGAGGCCATGAGTTCAAATCTCCAGCACCCACGCAAAAAGCTATGCGTGGCTTTGAGTGCCTGTAACCACAGCATAGAGGATCGAGACATGTGGATCCTGGGAGCTTGATGGCCAGTAAGCACGCCAAAACATCAGGCTTCCAGTTCAGTGAGACCCTGTTCAAAGCAGTTAAGTGGAAGTGAGAGAGGAGGCCATCTGACATCCTCCTCCAGCCTCTGCATGTGTGTGCACAGGTGCAGACACCTGCACACTCCCATGTGTGCACTACACACGTCCACCACCATCACCACCATCACCACCACCTCCACCACCATCACCACCACCACCGTCACCACCACCACCATAACCACCATCACCACCACCTCCAACACCATCACCACCACCACCGTCACCACCACCACCATAACCACCGTCACCTCCACCACCACCTCCACCGTCACCACCACCTCCACCGTCACCACCACCTCCACCATCACCACCACCTCCACCACCATCACCACCACCACCACCACCACCACCACCACTACCACCACCTCCACCACCATCACCACCACCACC
>CABHPP010117339.1:0-19178 GCA_902168425.1 Peromyscus attwateri | reverse complement strand
GTTTCACAGATGAGGAAACCAAACCTCAAAGAAGTTAATGCCAGCAAGTTCAAGGTTCAAGCCAAGTATCCCGAGTCCCCAATTCATGCTCCCCACCCCCAGCATAACAGAAATTGACACCACTTACAGTAAGCCCTCATTCAGGGGGAAAAAAAAACTTTTTCCTCAAAGACAGCCAACAGAGACCCTCAGAAACACGAACATAACGCTAACTCAGTTGAGCCAACCTCTGCACTTCCAAGCAGACAGACCCAAACATCATTTCTAAAGATTTGCCCCCTGCCCTAAGGTGGCTCTCTGATGTTGAATGTTCTCCCAATAGCTGCTGAGGGTTGGTCACTAAGTGTCTCAACACAGAGAAGAAGAATCTAGCTCTGACTCTTCCAAGAAAGAGCTCCAGTCTCCAGCACCTTTGCCAAGGGTCCCGCGCCCACTCCTCCCCTACCTGCCAAGAGCTGCATCCAGGCGCAGATCTTGTAGACTGTGGCGGTGTTGCAGAAGAAGAAAAGAGCGAAGCAGGTGATGCAGCCGAGAATCAGCACCATGGAAAGCAACACGAAGAAAGCGGCCGCCTTGAAGGCGCTGGACGGGATGGTGCTGAAGTCGGTGAAAGAGCCCCGGCAGGTGAGCTCACGGCCCGCTAGCCCGCTGCCCACGCAGTAGTGGAAGAGGCCGAAGTAGCCAGGCTTGGGGGTGCTCACGCTGTCTCCTACCCAGTAGGGCTGGATGAAGACCACCACGTTGATGATGGCGAAGCAGATGGTGAAGATGGCCCACAGCACGCCGATGGCCCGCGAGTTCCGCATGTAGTGCTCATGGTAGAGCTTGGAGGCCTCCTGCGAGGGCAGCATGGTGCCCGGGGGCGGGGCCGGCGGCGGCTGCTGGTGGGGGGCCGCCGGCCCAGGACTGACCACCGGGCTGCTGCGGGGCGGGAGCTGGGGATGCACGCGAGAAGCAGCCCTGAGTCAAGGAACTCGCAAGGGCGGGGCCTGGGGCGGAGCTGGGGACCTGGGGGCTGGCTGGGGAGCTAGGAGGGGGTCAGAACAGTGTTGGGGAGGCGACTTGAAGGACTAGCTAAGGTTTCCTACTGGGGGGCCTAGGAAGAGGGCCATGGGAAAGTTGGGGGGCTGAGATGAGAACATGGGAGCTGGAAGTAGGGGGTGCCAGAAAGTGCTGGTGGGGGAGTCAGAGAGGGGGCTTAGGAACTGGTGCTGGGGTAAGAGGGGGCCGTGGAGAGATGTAATGAAAGATGGAGATCAATACTGGAGCATTAACAGGCACCTAATAGAGGGAGCTGGGAAGGGCATGTTGGAGCTGTTATTAGGGGTAGCGGGTCTGGGACTGGGTGTCTGAAGGGGATCTGGAAGCTGATAGACGCTTCTCTATAAGGAAGGGGAGAAGAGGTTGTCAGGGGCTGGTTCTGAGGGCATGAGGAAGGTTATGATAGAGCCAGGCAGGGGGCAAGAACCGGTAACCAGGGCTAAGTGTTGGAATCAGGATGAGGCTAGCGTGGAATCAGGGGCTGACACTGCAGGGTCTGCACTCGTCGGGGGAGTGGGGGTGCTCCTTAGAAGCCGGGGTTGAATGTCGGCTGCGGGGGGAGGGATAGTCTAGGATTGGCGGGCCAGGGCCGGGGAGAGTGGCTTTCCAGGCCAAGGGGACAGAGGGCCCGAGGCCAGGGGGCAGTCTGGGCCTGGAGGGGCGTGCAGCGGGCAGGGGCCGTGCCGGGGCGCGGGGGAGCGGCTGGGCCCCGGTAGGGCCGGAGCTGGGGGGTGGCTGCCCTGCACCCAGGCCGGACGCGCGCGGAGGCTGCGGCTGCGGAGAAGGGATGCGGGAGGACCAACCTGGGCCGGGTCGGGGCGGCTGATCCGGGACCGGCAGGGCTCAAGCGCCGGGGCTGGGTGCTCTAGGCAGCGGATGCCTCGGCCCAGGCGGCGTCCTCTGCGCGGCCTCCATCTTGCTCGGGCTCTCCCCGGGGCGCGCTCCCGCGCCGAGGAGCGCGCTCCCGTGCACTGGCGCGGCGTAGCCGGGGCGCGCTCCCGCGCGGGCGTAAAGAACTGAGCAGAGTGGAACGGGGGAGGGGGAGGGGCGCTCCAGGTCCTGGCAGTCAGAGGGAAAGTCAGGCACGGTGACCCTGAGGTCCCTCAGCCAGAGCTACACACCCCACTCCCACCCGGACCGCAGGCCTCCGGACTGCCGGGACTCCCCTCCGCCAGCCTGAGTTGAGGGGTTCCGGCTCCCCACAAAGCCTGTGGGAATGGGGGAAGGGCCCGAAAGAGGATTATTTGATAGGCGTTGAACTCAATCTCTTGATTCCAGATTACCACCTACCACCTATGACAATGCCTCCAGTCTTTGCATTCTGCTTCCACGCCTTTGCGTCTTGGAGGCGTTGAAGGTTTCCAGAGTTTCCTAGGAAACTGTCAACACCCCCCTGGGAGAGGGAAACTCCTAAACTGTTAACACCCTACACCAGCCATGGGGATTCCTTGGCCCACAACACAAGGAGATGCGGCCAAGGAACAGGACCCAGGCTGAGTACCAAGAACAGGAGAGAAAGGGGCTGGGGAAGTGGGGGTTTCCTCTCTGCATCCTCCCCAGTGCCCAAACCATGCATGCCATGAACTTTGCACATCACGAAGATCTAAACACCAAAGCCTCAAAGTCAAGGCTGGTGACCAGACCAAAGGAAGCCCCCGGGACACTCCTGCGGGGCCTCTGGAACCCAGACAGACTAACACTAACTGTGACCTTGAATCTGAGCTCTTTGAATCTGTCTCCCATCTGTAAAGTAGACAAATTATGCCCCACTTTCCAGGTGTGTGTGTGTGTGTGTGTGTGTGTGTGTGTGAGTGTGTGTGTGTGTGTGTGTGTGTGTGTGTGAGTGTGTAATGCAAATGATCCATGTAAATGGATCCCAAACACTTGACCACACTCAGTCCCTTTGTTGAAACTCATATCTATATGCAAAAACTCATATGATATTTTATCTTTTTCCAATGGGATAAGAAACTTTTTTTTTTTTTTTTTTGGCCAGGCAATGGTGGCACATGCCTTTAATCCCAGCACTTGGGAGGCAGAGGCAGGCTGATCTCAGAGTTGGAGGCCAGCCTGGTCTACAGAGTGAGTTCCACAACAGCCAGGGCTACAAAGAGAAACACTGTCTCAAAAAAATTAAGAGAGAGAGAGAAAGAGAGAGAGAGAGAGAGAGAGAGAGAGAGAGAGAGAGAGAGAGAGAGAGAGAGAGAAAGTGTTCTTTTTTGTTTTTTCTTGTTAAAGTCTGCCTCATTTCGGGGAGAGGTGTGTTCAGACAGTCTTGCTAAGTAGTCCTTGCTGGCCTGGAACTCACTATGTTAGACCAGGCTAGCCTTGAACCTGCAGTAATCCTCCTGCTTCCATCTCCAAGTGCTGCGTTTATAGGCATGCGCCAACACACTTGGTTTGTGCTGTGCTGGGGGATCAAATTCAGGGCTTTGTACATGCCAGGAGAGTGTTCTATCAACAGAGCTTCATCCCAGACCAAAACTTCCAATTTTTAAGAAATGGTGGTAATAGACAAGGAGGGGGTATTTCTTTTTTAATATCTCTATGAGAAACAGGAGATTTCAATCCCAAATTGTAAAGGAGAATGATCTATGAAATTCCACAATTTAAGACCTCAGGTCCATGTGAATTCACTTTCCCTAGGGCCAGAGTAAGGGTCATGAATTTGGTTTCTCTTTCTACTCTCTCTTTGAGGAAGGCTTCTTTTCTACCTGCCAAGTATCCTGTGGTCCTGGAATCATGAGCAGGAGACACAGGACAAGGAATCTCCTTCCCATACCTCTTCCCCCTCTACAGAGGGGGACAGAAGCTGAGGAAGAAAACTGGCATACCCATGGAGGGAGAGAGCTGCCGTGTAAACCTGACTCATGAACTAACTCATCCATCTGATAAGCAGGGATGAGGCCCCTGAAGTGTGGCACTCCAGCACTGGGCACTGGGGCCAAAGGACCCATAAAATAGACAGGTGGCATTCCCAGATTCTCTGGGAGAGGGAAGGTGTAGGAAGGAGAGGACAGGAAGGGTCGGTCTCATAGAGCATCTCCAGGTGTCCTACTGTGGATGCTCACAGTTTGGAGGCTTTCCAAACAGTCTTTTTACTCTATTCTCCACTCCGTCAGAAATGGTTCTTTTCCTAGCCTGCTGAGCCAAGCTAGGCGGTCTAGAACAAAAGGACATCAAAAGATCCACCGAGAGTTCTTACTGGGCAGGGTCCACGGTTTCCCTCTGTGGAGCAGAGATGCTCTGTGAAGTTCTGTCCACAGCTCCTCTGACGCTAGTGCTTCAGCCCTATAGAGCACCTCCTCACTCAGCCCCCGGGTTGATCCTGGGGTGAGCCAATACATTTGATTTCTGCTTAAGCCGGTTCCTCTTATGCTTTTGTTGTTTCCAGTCTTAATAGTCCTAAATAATGCATTCCTCCAAAAGAGATAGCAGGAGCTTATGTATTGATTTGGTTATTTGTTGAGACCAGGTCTCCTGTAACCCAGGCTGGCCTGGGACTCACAGTGTAATAGAGGATGACTTCTGATCTTCCTGCCTCTGACTTCTAAGTGCTGGGATTGCAGGCATGCACTGACCAGCTTCAATAGGCTTTGCTTGTTTTCTTTAATAGAAGAATGTCGGAACACATGAGCTATTTCGACGTGTTACAATTAAAAGACCAGAATTTGAGGCCAAACTCTGCCACATATGAGCTGTGCAGCTCAGAGACAAACACCACATTTTCAGGGGAGGGGATGTGTGAGAGGAGGATTGAGACAAGTAGCCCAGGTTGGTCTTGAACTCACTCTGATCCTCCTGCCTCAGCCTCACAAATGCTAGGATTACAGGTGTGCACCCGTCCCCAGGCTTTTTGGTGGTGGTGATGGTGTTGTTTTGAGGCAGCCCTGGTGGGCCTCCAACTGTAGCAATTCTCCTGCCTCGGCTCCTCAAGTTCTGATGCTACTCTTGAGAGTCTTATTTTCTTCATTTGTAAAGTAGAGAAAAACACACTTCCTCCTCACAGATGCTGGGAGGATTAAAAGAGATAATGGATAGAAAAGAGCTTTGTAAGTGGAAAAGGGGCTATAAATATAAGTGATTATCATTAAATTTTAATAATAAATGACGTCTCCAAAGAAGAGATACAGCAGGAGCCTTGGAGATGCACTTGCTGAGCTGTGAGGAGCGGAGACAGGATGTGTCCCCATTTTAAAGGCGAGCTTAGAGGAGTTGCAGAAAGAAAATGTGAGCTCCGTTCACAGGAAGAGCATCTTGTTGAGACTGGTAAGGGGCCAGACACGGAGTGACAGGTCCTAATGGAAGCCAGAAAGCCGAACACGATCGTGCACACTTGTAATCCCAGTGCTCCAAAGACTGAGGTAGGAAGATGACAGGTTCAGGAGCAGCATGACAAAAGCCTCACTATTTATAAGGCTGGGGGTGTAGCTCAATGGCATGTTCTCCTGGTGTTCGTGAGACCCTGGGTTCCACCCCCAGTAGAGAAGGGAGAGGTGCATACCGAGTGTGGGGTACGTGTGTTTAATCCTAGCACTTGGGAGACGAAGGCAAAGGATCAGGAGGTCAAGTTTATCCTAAACTACATAACAAGCCCAAGCTGGACTATGTGAGACATTCAAAAAATTAAAAATAAAATTTTTAAAAAAGGAGACGATTGGAGAGGTGGCTTAGTTGGCGAAGTGCTTGTCAAGCAGGTGTGAGGGCCGGAGTTCAGCACCCCTATTTAAAAAAACAAAAACAGACAAACAGCAGCAGCCCCAGCGGTCTTAGCAGTATATGGATAGGGGTAGGGGTGGGGAGGTAGAGGCAGGAGGATTCCTAGGGCTCGCTGGCCAGCCAGTCAAGCAGAATCGAGCTTAACGAAGATGGTGGACAGCAAGGTCCAAAGACAGTCTACATAGATTCTGACCACCACATGCTTGTGCCTCCTCACACACACACGAAGAAAGGAAATGAGGAAAGAAAAAAATCAAGTCAAGTCAAGAGACCATAAAGCACGGACCGTACTGGGCGAACACCTAAAACAGAAGGTCCCCAGGTTACATCTGTAACCTGTGTAGGTGCAATTAGACTTGTTACCATCCACATGTCCCCATCCTGTGCACATACTGTACCATTTAATCTCTACAATAACCCCTTGACACAGTCTGATGAGCTGAATTGCGTCTGTTACACTGTCCCTATGTTAGCACCCTAACTTCAGCATTTCGACTGCATTTGGAGACAGAGGGCTTGAAGAGACAAGGAAAAGTGAGCTGTACTGTGTGGACACCTAATGACTGATGTCCTTACAAGAAGTTAGGACACACACAGTACTTAGACCAGTGGTTCTCAACCTTGCCAATGTTGCGATCCTTTAATACAGTTCCTCATGTTGTGATCCCCAACCATAAAATTATTTTTGTTGCTACTTTAGAACTGTAATTTTGCTGCTATTATGAATCATAATGTAAATAACTGTTTTCCAATGGTCTTAGGCAATCCCTGGGATATTTGATTTCCTTAAGGGGGTCATGACCCACAGGTTGAGAACCATTGATTCAGACCGAGACAAGCTCGTGAGGACATAATAAGGAGGCAGCCATCAACAGACTAAGCAATCAGAGATCCTCAGGAAAAAACAATCACCTGCAAGAAAGTTGATTTCTGCTTAAGATATACAGTCCAGCTGGATGTGGTGGCACATGCCTTTAATCCCAGTACTCAGCAGGCAGAGGCAGGTAGATGTTCTGTGAGGTTTCTTTTGTTTGTTTGTTTGGTTGATTGGTTGGTTGGTTTTTTGAGACCAGGTTTCTCTGTGTAATAGCCATGGCTGTCTTGGAACTCATTCTATAGACCAAGCTGGTCTTGAACTCACAGAGCCTCTGCCTCCCAAGTGCTGGGATTAAAGGCATGGCCTCCACCGCCCAGAGTTCTGTGAGCTTAAGGTCAGCTTGGTCTGCATTGAGTTCTAGAACATGACGAGACCCTGTCTCAAAAATAAATAAATACACACAGACAAATAAAAAGACCCAAAAAGTGACTAGCAAAGACTATGATATAAATTATTCTTGAAAAATTCTTGCCTTGGGTAGTGGTGCACACCAATGACCCCAGCACTTGGGAGACTGAGATAGGAGAATAGCCATGCTTGAAGCCAGCCTGAGCCACAGAGTGATATTTTGTCTCAAAGCAATCAAACAAAAAGAAGAGAGGAAGGAAAAAAGGAGGTGGAGGGGTTGCTTGATTATCCCCTGAGGTTGTTAGTCTTGGTTATTGACTAAGAGTCAAATCTCTGGAACCTGTAAGGACTTTGCTTGACCAGGTCACTTGAAGTGGGCTGACCTATCTTAATGTGGGCAGCATCTTCTGGTGCCAACCTTATACAATGAGGTTGAAGGAAGGAAAGAGGAGACAGGGTTACTCTGGGTAGTTTTGGTGCCTGTCCTGGAACTCCCTCTGTAGACCAGGCTGGCCTTGAACTCAATGAGATCTGCCTGCCTCTGTCTCCCGAGTGCTGGGATTAAAGGCGTGCGCCACTGCTGCCCGGCTTAAGAGTTTCCTTTTTGCCTACCTGCTTTTCCATTGCTATGGAGTTCATCTACCCTGCTGCTGCCACTGTTTCCATCACTGCCATTCTTCAGTGACATCAGAACTCGGCTTCTTCAGCCTTCCCATGTGAACTGAAGACCAGGGGCTCTCCAGTAATCCTCCAGCATCAACACCAGATTGGGACTGCTAAAGCATTCAACCTCATGGACTGAACAACCACTATGGTGTCAGCCTCTCTAGTAAAGGCAGCCATTGATGAACTACACAAACAGTAAGCCAATCTAATAAATCCCACTTTGATATAGATCCATTCTATCAGTTCTGTTCCTCTGGAGAACCCTGACTAACACACTGTCTTAGTTACTGTTCTATTGCTGTGAAGAGCACTCAATTGGGAGCTTGCTTACAGTTTAGAGGGTTCAGTGATCATCATGGCAGGAAGCAGACAGGCATGGTGCTGTAATAGAATTTTCCCAAGGGCCTGCCCTGATAAAATCCCTCCCAGGGTTCTAGGGAAGATGCTACATCCAGCAAGGGTTATCTGAGGGAAAAGAATCTATGTACACCATACTCTTTTGTCCATTTACTTTATTTCTCTAAGACAAAATCCTATCTTATACAGCTTTAGTTCTGTCCTTACACCCAGTCCTTTTGTCCCTTCTTTTTCTGTCCCTTCATAGCCTAATAGTAACTAAGCTCTTATGCCTTCAATCTCATCTTCGTCCTCTGTTCCTACATCCTCCATCTTTCCTCCCTCTTCTCCTCTCCTGACCTGATACAAATCCACCTACAGTCTACAAAAAACTTTTCCTTGCTTCTCACTCCTCGGCCTGAGCCATTCCCTACAAGAGATCTGCCTTACCATCTGTAGAATCTCTGCCTTTTTCTCTTTTCTCTGGTCATGTGGCTCTGTCTACCATCTACAGAAACTGTCTTGCTCTTTCTCTCCCGGCCACGCAACTCTACTCTGGCCAGGAATCCTGCCCCACCCTTAACTCCACCTGGATATGCAAAAACCTCCTTTGTTCTGAGTCAATTGCTCTGGAATGCCATTTTCCCTGTCTGGGAAAGGGGGGTCTGAACTTTATTTGCATAAGAAACAAAGCTATGCATCTACAGACTGCCTGTCTCCTAGGTCCTACAGGCATGTTACCTAGTGGATCAGCAGTAGGTCTGAGAAGCTAAACTGTTTGCCATATGGCCTAGTAGTATATCCTTGCACAAGAATTTCATAGCAGAAGACAGCTGATATAGATGCTAAATAACACCAAATATTCCTTGATAAATAGTTTCCTCTTTGAAGGACTCCTTGGTCAATCAAGGTATAGCTTATTATATACAGATGAATCTCTATAATATACTCTTGTGGCCTGCTGCAGTGCTGGAGCAGTAACTGAGAGCTTTACATCCTGATCTTCAGGCAGGAGAGAGAGAGAGAGAGAGAGAGAGAGAGAGAGAGAGAGAGAGAGAGAGAGAGAGACTGGTCCTGGCTTGGGCTTTGGAAACCTCAAAGCCTTCATCCACTCACACACCTTCCTCAACAAGACCACACCTCTTCCAATAATGCCACACCTCCTAATCCTTCCCAAACAGTTCCACTAACTGGGGAACAACCATTCAAACATATGAGCCTATGGGGGCCATTATCATTTAAACCACCATATACATCTACAAATTAAAATAAACAACAGGCAGGAGAGATGACTCTGTGGTTAAGAGTATATACTACTCTAGTAGAGTGTGCTGGCTGAGTTTAGGTCAACTTGACACAAGCTAGAGTCATTGGAGGGAAGGGAGCCTCAATAGAGAAAATGCCTCCATAAGATCTGGCTGTAGGCAAGCCGGTAAGGCATTTTCTTAATTAGTAATTGGTGTGGGAGGGCCCAGCTCATTGTGGGTGTTGCCTGGGTGGTCCTGGGTTTCGTAAGAAAGCAGGTTGAGAAAGCCATGGGAAGCAAACTAGTAAGCTGATATAGAAATGTAGGATATAGATATATAGGATGAAAGGGTAGATTATTGAATCTACTTTTAAAGAGAAACAACTTGTTTAAAATGTTTTACATTGCTATGGATTTTAGTTTATTGATAGAAATTTAAAATTAATTTTGTTACACTGTATGTATATTTCTACTCTTGTTTAAGGTATTATGTTTGTGCAGTTCATTTGAAATTGTAATGTATAATTAAGAAATACAGATTAATAATTAGTCATCTACGTTAATCAAACTTATAGTTATGTTAGTTTTCTAGGTATACATAGATATATTTCAATCAGGTAGGTAATCTTCAAACATTTCAAAGGCTACAGAATATGGCATTTAAAATGTTTTAAGAATTTAGACTTTTCTGGACAATGAGACACATCTGCTCCTGGCCACACCAATTACTTCAAAGAGGATGATGGGCATCAAAGAAACTCCATATGGAGTTTGCTTTCTTTATGGCAAAAATAGCCATTTGGGCAAGAAACTTCTCTTGCCTGGACTGCTTGATAATATATTGTATAAACTGGATATACAGGACCCTTAGGAAAATGACCACTGAATTTTGCCAAAACAAGGCAAAATGGTCCTTCATGTTCCTGCTTTGCAGAGGAGACTGTGTAGTTGTAAATTTTCTCTGGTCCCACCTGGTTCCTGCAGCAAATAAACACACAGAGGCTTATATTATTTACAAATGATATGGCCTAATGGCTCAGGCTTCTTGCTAGCTAACTCTTACATCTTAAATTATCCCATTTCTATAAATCTATACTTTGCCTCGTGGCTTGTGGCTTTCCAGTGCCTTACATCTTGCAGTGTCTCCTCTGCTTCCTTTCTCCTTCCTCTCTCTCTAGTTAGAATGTCCCACCTAACCGTATTCTGCCTTACCATTGGCCAAACAGTTTCATTTACCAACCAGTTAAAGCAACACATATTTACAGCATACAGAACGACATCCCCATGAAGACTGCCAGACATTCTACAGGACACAAGGAAAAACAACTGAGACACTCTAGGTCTATAGGCTGAAGATGGATGCCCCAACATTGCAGAGGAATGTCTACTTTGGGGGACTGTCCAGGCAGCCAGCTGTCTTTGTCATTCTAGATTTTGGGAAGTTGCTTACAATGTTCTTCCTGTTTACTTAAGTAATAGTATATCCTTCTGGGGTCTTTGATGTAGTTGAAGACTAGATAGTTATAATTTTCCTTGGTTATGGTAAAAGATAAATTAGATATGAAACTTTAGACTCACAAATAAAGGATAGATGATAAAATATTTTCTTTAATTTTGCAAAATATAATAGACTAGATATTATAACTGTAATTCTTACTTGATATCTGTTCTTTTATATGTAATTTTACTATTTTAAAGTTAAAACCTTCCTTTTTGGTTAGATAGAAAAAAGAAGTGCTGTGGGATGGTCTTTCTGTATGCTGTGAATATGTGTTGCTATGATTGGTTGATAAAGAAGCTGCTCTGGCCTATGGCAAGTCAGGTTATAGCCAAGCAGGAAATCCAAGAGAGAGACAGGAAGAAGAAAGGAGAGGCTGAGGAGACACAAGCCTACCCAAGGAGCAACATGCAAGCAGACTGGTAATGCCAAAGCCATGTGGCAAAACATAGATTAATAGAAATAGGTTAATTTAAGATGATAGAGCTAGCTAGCAAGAAACTTAAGCCATTGGCCATACAGTTTGTAATTAATATAAGCCTCTGAGTGATTATTTTATAAGTGGCTGCAGGACCGTGGGGCCCGATGGGACTGGAGAAAGTTTTCGACTACAGTAAGCAGCACTCCTTCATGGCCTTTGCATCAGCTCCTGCCTCCAGGTTCCTGCCCCCCTTGAGTTCCTGTTCTGATTTCTTTCAATGATTGTCTTAGTCACTGTTTATTGCTGTGAAGAGACACCATGACCAAGGCAACTCTTATAAAAGAAAACATTTAATTGGAGGCTTGCTTGTAGTTTCAGAGGTTAGTCATGATCATGATGGTGGGAAGCATGGTGGCATATAGGTGAACACTGGAAATAGCTGAGAACTGCATCCTGATCCAGAGAGAGAGAGATTGGGGCTGTCATGGGCTTTTGAAACCTCAAAGCCCACTCCTGGTGACACACCTCCTCCAACAAGACCATACCCCCTAGCCCTTTTAATCCTTTGAAATGGTGCCACTCCCTGGAGATTAAGCATTCAAATATGGGAGTCCAGAGCAACGCGGTGGAGGCAGGAGTGATCTGAGAGCAAAACCTCCACCATGAGTCTCCTCAATAAACCCAAGAGTGAGATGACCCCAGAGGAGCTGCAGAAGCAGGAGGAGGAATGCAACACAGGTCCCCTCTTGGCGCTGACACAGTCAGTCAAGAACAACACACAGGTGCTCATTAACTGTCCCAACAACAAGAAGTTCCTGGGACGAGTGAAGGCCTTTGACGGGCACTGCAACATGGTGCTGGAAAATGTGAAAGAGATGTGGACTCCAAGGTCTCCAAGAGCGGCAAGGGTAAGAAGAAGTTCAAGCCTGTCAACAAGGACCGCTACATCTCCAAGATGTTCCTGTGTGGGGATTCGGTCATTGTGTTGCTACAGAACCTGCTCATTGCCGACAAGTAGAGTAGAGGCCTCTTCCCTCTATGAGAGCCTGCTCCTCGTCCTGCTGAGCCTTGCCCAATGGGATAGAAATAAAACCCTGTGTTTTTTTGTTAAAAAAAAAAAGCATTCAAATATATGAGCTTATGGGGGCCATTCTTTTTCAAACCACCACATTGATGAACATTAATGTGTCAGTGTAAGCCAAATAAACCCTTTCTTCCTTTCTTCCCCAAGTTGCTTTTGGTCACTATGTTTCATCACAGCACTAGTGACCCTAACTAAGACACAGAGGATCCAACTAAGACACAGAGGATCCAAGTACAGTTCCCAGCACCCATATAGGGCAGCTTACCTGTAATTCCAGCTCCAGGGTATCTGATGCCTTCTATTGGATCGTGAGCTCTCTCTCTCTCTCTCTCTCTCTCTCTCTCTCTCTCTCTCTCTCTCTCTCTCACACACACACACACACACACACACTAAAATGAAAACAAAATAAACAAGATTTCATATCACCTAGATGTTTTAGTTACTAAAGTTGAGAAAACTGAGATGGAATAAAGGAAGTGATGAAGTCAAGTCTAGTAGCAGTCCAGGTAGGTAGCAGGCCAGGTCTATAGTAGCGCAGTGGCAGAAGACATGTTAAGCTTATGTGAGGAACTAGGATATGTCCCCCCAAACCTCTAAAAATACCATTTCAAAGTGATTAGATAAAATAATACAGTCTAAGAAAATAAAAACGAAAATTAAATTTTTTTTGTTTGTTTTTAGAGACTGGGTTTCTCTGCATAGCCCTGGCTGTCCTAGAACTTGCTCTGTAGACCAGGCTGGCCTCAAACTCACAGAGGTCCACTTGCCTCTGTCTTCTAAGTGCTGTGATTAAAGGTGTGTGCTACCATCACCTAGTGAAAATAAATCTTATAAAATAAAAAATAAAAGCAATAGCCAGGCATTGGTGGCACAGACTTTTAATCCCAGCACTCGAAGCAGAGGCAGGTGGAATTCTATGAGTTAAGGTCAGCTTGGTGTACATAGTGAATTTCAGGCCAGCCAAGGCTACATGGTGAGCCCCTGCCTCAAAAGCAAACAGACACAGCATATAAAGGAATGGGGTTAAAACTTGGAGGTAGAGTGGTTAATTAGCATTTTGTTGGTTGACAGAACATTTCCTGGGGCACACATCTACTGACACATTTAGTCACTCCGGATAGGGAACCCACTACAGACCTAAGTACAGATACCACCAAAGTCCAACATGGCAGACCCATGAATTTTATTGGGGTTGCTTACAGGAAGATGGGTGTTGGGTTTCTTACAGGAGCAGAAATGACTCACAGCTGTATCACCAATGTCCACCCAAGCATGGATGACAGCTCACAAAAGCTGGAACCTGGAGCACACTGCATGCAGCTCAGCAAGTTGGAGAGTGTCCTTTCCAGAGACCTCGGTTGGTCTAGTCCTCTTGCAGGCAGGTCGGCTGGTTTCTGCTCTTCCTGTCAGCCCCTAGGGTTTCAGAGCATTCGTTGTAGCTCAGCGTCCTCTTATTTGAGAAGGATTCTCAGCTCTTATTGCTTACTCTGGCAGAGAGGGGCCTAGTAAACCTGTTCAGTTTCAGGGACATCCTGAAACTGTTTTGTGTTGTCGACCTTCCTGCTCAAGGAGCTTCCTGCAAGATGGAATGTTTCAACCATGGGAGGAACCTGTTACCCAACACTTAGTAGGGCCCTGGGTCCCAACTTCAAGACCTGTATTCTTTGGTCTCTATGTCCTTTCTGTGCCAGTACCAAACTGTTTTGAGTTAAGTTAACTTTTAACTTCTTAATGTGAATATCACTTGGGAGGTAGAGGTGAGAAGATCAGGAGTTCAAGACTGTCCTTGGCTACATATAGTCAGTTTGATGCCAGCCTGGGTTATGGAAGATCTTGTCTGCAAAACATCAATTTAGTCAATCAATTAGTCAATCAATCTTAACACCCTAAAGTGTCACGTGTATACTAGTGTCAAATTGTACTTTGTTCATGTTTTAGGAAATTAGTTTTTTATGTCAATGTGTTTCACTTTGTCATTTTTCTTTAAAAGGTATGGATTAAAGCTGGCCCTTGTGGCTCAAGACAGCCTGGGCTATAAAGCAAGAGCCTGTCTCAAACAAAACAACAACAAAGATGGTGGGAACTTGCCAGACATGGTCAAACACAGCTGTGATCGCTGCACTTGGGAAGATGACCAGACATTCAAGGCCAGCCTCAGCTATATAGTGGATCTGAGGCCAGCTTGGACTACATAAAACCCTGTCTCAAAAACAGAGACAATGAGAACCTGGCCTCCTTCTATTTTTGAGTTGTATAGCAGATTGGTGGTGGTAAGCAAGAGATGCCTGTATTTTATCTCTACCCTTGATTGTTTACCCTTAATTTTTAAACATGCACCGTTAACAGAATGGCTAAAATAAACTAGGCTGTCTGTACTCTGCCCACACAGAAACAGAGTGGAGAGTGTTTTAGCTTAGAACGATACTATCCCATTTCATTGTTATGGTCGCGTGTGTATTTTTAGTCGCATTTCTATCTAAAGTCCTCCAAGCATAATATTTTAAAGTCAAGTTTATTGAGAGTTAGGTACCTAAAACACACATTTTTCAGTATTGACAAAAACATGCATTTGTGTAACCACTACCATAGACACAGAACATTTCCACTGCTCCCAGAATTCCCTGCTGTCCCTTTCATACTGGGTCTTCATCCCACCTCGAGCCCTATGCAGCCATTTATTTGCACACACACACACACACACACACACACACACACACACACACACACGTAGCTTAAGTTTTCCTGCCTGGCCCACAGTCAGGATAAATCTCTTTCACCTGCCAGTCCCACAGCCGCTCAGACCCAACCAAGGAAACACAGAGACTTCTATTGCTTATAAACTGTATGGCCGTGGCAGGCTTCTTGCTAACTGTCCTTATATCTTAAGTTATCCATTTCCATAAATCTATACCTTGCCACATGGCTCGTGGCTTACCGGCATCTTTACATGCTGCTTGTCCTGGCGGTGGCTGGCTGGCAGGCAGTGACTCCTTCTGCCTTCCTGCTCTTTTAATTCTCTCTGTTAGCCCTGCCTATACTTCCTGCCTAGCCACTGGCCAATCAGTGTTTTATTAGCAACACATTTGCCATACAGAACAACCCACAGCACACACACACACACACACACCGGTGCCCACTTGGTGTGTTTTGTCTTTTGCTTTTTATTACATTTACTTATTTGTAGGAGGGGAGCATGTGAGATGGTGCACGTGTGGAGGCCAGAGGACAACTTCCAGGAGTCAGTGCTCTCCTCTCCCCATGAGGGGACCAGAGGTTTGATTCAGGTCACCAGGCTGGGTGGCAAGTGCCTTTATCTGCTGAGCCATCTCTGTGGCCTCTAAGGTTTTGCTTTTTATTGTTTTTTATTATTTTTTAATATTTACGTGTATATGTGTGCCCGCATGTGTGTGTGTGTGTGTGTGTGTGTGTGTGTGTGTGTGTGTGCCCACAGAGGTCAAAAGAGGGTGCCAGATTCCCTAAGACTGCAGTTGCAGACAATTGTGAGTCACCATGTGGGTCCTGGGAACTGAACCTGCCTCCTCTGGAAGACCAGCAAGTGCTCTTAACGTCTGAGCCATCCCTCCAGCCCCAATCTTCCCTTTCATACAATTTCACATACTTAGCAAATTCCAGTCTGTGCCCTTTAGAGT
Source organism: Peromyscus attwateri (assembly GCA_902168425.1). Lineage (NCBI taxonomy): Eukaryota > Metazoa > Chordata > Mammalia > Rodentia > Cricetidae > Peromyscus > Peromyscus attwateri. Next base: position 3,292 of record CABHPP010117339.1, on the reverse strand, counting down.
CACGGGGAATAGTTGTTTGCGATTCAACACTATTGATTGCATTAGTGGTGGGTCCATTTTGACTGCAGTTAAGTGATCTACGGTATGGATGAATCAGTTTTCTCCATGTGCAATTTGGGCCATTTGGAGTGTCTCCAATTTGACAATAAAGCTATTGTAAATATCACCGTAGGAGGACTGCCAGACTTTGAGGCCAGCCTGGGCTACTTTGTGAGTCTGAGGTAAAACTTGGCAACATAGCAAGATCCTGTCTTGATTAATCAATCTATCAATCAATTGATATCCTTATGGGAAACAAAGTTCTAGTTGCTTCACATCTTCACTTCACTCGCGCACACACACACACACCATGGGGGGTATTTGTTTGTTTGATTGATTGATTGGTTGGTTGGTTGGTGGGTTGCTAAAGGGTCTTAAGATAAGGTTTCATGTAGCTCAGGCTAGTCTTGAGCGTTCTATTTAGCTGAGAATGACTGAATTCCTGATCCTCTTGCCTCCACTTCCCAAATGCTGGAACTATAAGGATACAATGAACAGTGATTTTTTTTCTTTTTGACTTTGAATGGTTTCCTTCTGTGGTTTTCATTTAGAAATGCTATCTCTTTTGTTTTGTTTTATTTATTTGTTTGTTTGTTTTTGAGACAAAAAAATCTCACTGTTTAGCCTGGAATTTACTGTGTAGAACAGACTAGCCTCAAAATCACAAAGATCCACCTGCCTCTGCCTCCAAAGTGCTGGGCTAAAACACACCACCATGTCTGGGCCAATTCCCTCTGTACCTTTCTGTGTACATGTGGAGGTAAGAAGCCAAAGTTCAGCGTCATTTCTTAGGAGCTGTCTGCCTTGTTTATGGAGACAGAATCTTCCACTGGGACCTGAGGCTCATACAGAAGTCTAGGCTGGCCAGCCTTGGAGCTCCAAGGATCTGTCTGTCTCTACCTCCCTAGTGCTGGGTTCACAATTATGCACTACCAAGCCTGGTTTCTTAAACATGGATGCTAAGATTCAAACTCAGGCCTCTACTTTACCAACATCCCCTTCTGATGGGAGCTCATTGTATTTTATGTGTACATATCCTTTATTAGATATTTTTTGTAAATCTGGATTCCTAATTTGTGACTAATCTTTTCAGCCTCCTTTTTGGTTGTTTTGTTTTAATTAACCACCACCACCACCACCACCACCACTACCACCACCACCACCCCCACCATCATCATCAGGGACCGTGTGAGCCATGGTACACTCATAGAGGTCAGAGGGTAACTTTCAGGACTAAGTTCTCTCCTTCCACTGTGGAATCTGGAGGTTGAACTCATATCATCAGATGTATGTGGCAAGTGCCTTTACCCATGGAGCTATCTAGCCATCTTACTGGTCCTATTTGTCATTTGAGACTGAGTCTCACAAAATAGCCCAGGCTGACTGGTAAGTTGTGATCCTCCTGCCTCAGTCTCCTGAGTATGAGGATTACAGGCATTATGAAACCATGAACTGCTCTATTGCTAAACAGTATCTTATGAAAAACAACAGTTCTTAATTTGGATAAAGTCCCATTTGACATATTTTTCTTTTGCTGATTACATTTTTAAATATATTATATCTATCAGTGATGACAAGGAGCTCTGCCACAAACAGCCTCGGGAGTTCTCATCCTTCTTAGGGACCTCTATTCAGGTAAACCCAGACCCTTGACAATGCTGTTGAAAAGAATTTTAGGAAGAATCAGAATGAAGCAAACAGTGAGCTCATTAAGATAAAGGAGAATGAAGGCTTTAGGTTTAAGCAGAGACAGAGAAAGACAGAGACAGAGAGAGACAGAGACAGAGAGTAAGAGAGACAAAGAGAGCAAGACAGAGACAGATGCTTAGGAAAATTACAGTACTAATCCAAGATGAGTGTGGACTTCTCAAGACAAAGTCATAGGAAGGTGTCTTTACAATGAACAACATATATATGCATACATATTTATATTTATGATTTTGTGGATCCACATTGGTCAGAGGATGTACTATTCAACAAGGTTTAAATATTAAACAAATTGGTTGGGCGGTGGTAGTGCACGCCTTTAATCTCTGCACTTGGGAGGCAGAGCCAGGCAGATCTCTGTGAGTTTGAGGCCAGCCTGTTCTACAGAGCAAGATCCAAGACAGGATCCAAGACAGGCTCCAAAACTACACAGAGAAACCCTGTCTCAAAAAAAATTAAACAAATTAAATTTTAAGTCAAGTTTTAAAGTTAGTAAAATCAGATGATCCGGCTCATGTATTTCTCTTTGAGAATTTCCCTCTGTGGTGAGGTTGTGAGTGGTTTTATGGGGTACACTGTTCAGAGTTAGTGATGGAGAGCTAACTGTGGGCAAAGAAACTGCCCTTGCCTTGACGGCTGACAGTATGCTGTCCAAATTGGACAAGCAGGACACAAAAGAAAGTGACTGCAGAACTTTGCCAAGACAAGGTGAGACAGTCCTTCAAAAATCTTGGTTCACAGAAAAGTCTGTCAGACATACTAGGCCTGTAGGCCAGAGTTGGATGCCCCAACGTTGCAGAGGATCCAGCCTTGGATCAATACGATCCACGTGTCCTTCATGTACTTTCTTTTCTACCAAAGCCAATTCTTTCTCAGCTTCAGGTGATAATTCTCTTGGACTATTTAAGTCCTTGTCACCTTCTAAGGTTTTGAACAAATTATTCAGTTCATCATTTTTTACTCCAACAATAGTTCGTAGATGAGAAATGTCTCCAAATAATCTTTGAAAGTCATTAAGAGTCTGTAGTCTATCTCTCCTAATTTGCACCTTTTGGGGTCTAATTTTTTGTAGCTCTATTTTATATCCTAAATAATTAATAGAATCTCCTCTTTGTATCTTTTCAGGAGCAATTTGTAATCCCCAGCAAGGCAAAATTTTCTTTACTTCTTCAAACATTCTTTCTAAAGTATCTGCATTTGAGTCAGCTAGTAAAATATCATCCATATAATGATAAATTATAGATTTAGGAAACTTTTTACGAATCACTTCTAATGGCTGTTGTACAAAATATTGGCACAAAGTTGGACTATTCAACATTCCCTGAGGTAGGACCCTCCATTGAAATCTTTTAACCGGTTGAGAATTATTATAAGTAGGCACTGTGAAAGCAAATCTTTCTCTGTCTTTTTCTTGTAAGGGTATTGAAAAGAAACAGTCTTTTAAATCAATAACTATGAGAGGCCATCCTTTTGGTAACAAAGTAGGCAAAGGAATTCCAGATTGTAGAGAGCCCATTGGCTGAATTACTTTGTTAATTGCTCTAAG
>CABHPP010117338.1:21323-44066 GCA_902168425.1 Peromyscus attwateri | reverse complement strand
CAGAAATAAAAGAGTAAGAAATAACTAATATATTTTTAGTTTCTTCATTTAATCTTTTGTTCAAATTGCAGGCTAGAACAGGTATTTTAACCTTTTAATTATTCAAGTATAAAATGATCAATATAATTTTTGTAATTGCTATTATAAAATTATGATAAGGAATATAATTTATAGAATGAACTTGGATTATTTCCTAATCTAAAGATTTCTGTGAGATGTAGAAGGATCAGAAGAGTTTCACAGGCTTTTGTATATTTTTCCTCACTCACTTCATTGAGCTGTAAACAAAACCAATGAAGAGGGAAATAAATATGGAAATGACCCTTGGAACATAAACAAAATAAAACCCCTGTATGATCTTTAGATTGGCAAGTAACTTCCAATCTTCAAGCACAATAAGAAGAATAAAACACACCCCTGTGCAACTGTATCATTTAGCTGTCAGACACACATGTGCCTAATTCACCCAAACAAAGCAAGCAAAGCACATGAAAGGAATGGTTGATGGGAGCTGTATTAGTCAGGGTTCTCTAAAGGAACACAACTTAGGGGTGTGTGTGTGGGTGGGTATGTGGGTGTGTGTGTGGGTGTGTATTCACCTTATATATAAAGGAGATATAATGTCTGAAGCCCAACTAGTCCAACAATACCTGTTTATAAAGAGAAGATCCAAGAATACAGTAATTGTTCAGGCCACAAGGCTGAGTGTCTCAGCTGGTCTTCAGCGTATGCCAGAATCCTGAAGAAGTAGGCTCTAATGCCAGTGAAGGAATGGACTTGTCAGAAAGAGGAAGGGCAAGCTGGCAAAGAGAAATCTTCCTTTTTCTGTGTCCTTTATATACAGTGCTATCAGAAAGTATGGTCCAGATTAAAGGTGGATCTTCCCACCTCAAAAAATCTAGATTTAACGTGGGTCCTTCTACTTCAAATTATGAAATTAAGAAAATCAGTGGAAGTGAATTGAAGACCCAGATGTAAAGCCATGTACCTATGGACACCTGATTTTCAACAAAGAAGCCAAAATTATACAATGGAAAAAAGAAAGCACCTTCAACAAATGTGTTGATCCAACTGGATGTTGGCATGTAGAAGAATGCAAATAAATCCATGTCTATCATCCTACACAAAACTCAAGTGGATCAAAGACCTCAACATAAATTCAGATACACTGAACCTGATAGAAGAGAAAGTGGGAAATAATCTTGAATGTACTGGCACAGGAGACTACTTCCTGAACAGAACACCAAAAGCACAGACACTAAGATTGACAATTAATAAATGGGACCTCTTGAAACTGAAAAGTTTCTGTAAGACAAAGGACACCATCAATAGGACAAAATGGCAGCCTACAGAATAGGAAAAGATCTTGACCAACTCCACATCTGACAGAGGACTGATCTCCAAAATATATACTCAAGAAACTAGACATCAAGAAACCAAATAATCCAATTTAAAAAATGTGGTGCAGACCTAAACAGAATTCTTAACAGAAAAATCTCAAATGACTGAGAAACACTTAAGGATATGTTCATCCTTGGCCATCAGGGAAATGCAAATCAAAAAGACTCTGAGGTTCCATCTTATACCTGTTATCATGGGTAAGATCAAAAACACAAGTGACAGCTCATGCTGAACAGGATGATGAGCAAAGAGAACATTCCTCCATTGCTGGTGGGATAGCAAACCTGTACAGCCACTTTGGAAGTCAGTCATAATATAATATTAATTATAACTGCTTGGTCATTAGCTCAAGCATATTATTGACTAGCTCTTACACTTAAATTAACCCATAATTCTTATCTATATTTAGCCATGTGTCTTGGTACCTTTTCTCAGTTCTGCCTTGTCATCTTGCTTCCTCTGTGTCTGGCTGGTGACTCCTAACTCAGCCCCTCTTCTTCCCAGAATTCTCCTCATCTGCTTGCCCTGCCTATACTTCCTACCTGGCTACTGGCCAATCAGTGTCTTATTAAACCAGTATATAAAAGCATTATCCTACAGCATTTCCCCTTTTCTCTCTAATCAAAAAGGAAGGTTTTAACTTTAAGATAGTAAAATTACATATGAAAGAACAGTTATCAAGCAAGAATTATGGTTACAATATCTAGTCTATTTGTATTTGGCAAAATTAAAGAAAATATTCTATCATCTATCCTATATTTTTGAGTCTAAAGTTTTATATCTAATTTATCTGTTATCATAGCCAAGGAAAATTATAACTATCTAGTCAACTACATCAAAGACCTCAGAAGGATACAATATTAACTAAGTAAACAAGAAGAGCTTTGTAAGCAACTTCCAAAATTCTGGAAATGACAGAGACAGCTGCCTGCTTGGACAATCATCCAAAGTTCCTCTGTAATGTTGGGGCATCTGTCTTCAGCCCACAGGCCTAGAATCTTTTAGTCACTTCTTCCTGTGTCCTGTAGAATATTTGGCAGTTTCTTCTGCAAAGCAGGAACCCGAAGGACCATCTCACCTTGCAAAGTTCAGTAGTCACCTTCCTATAGGTCCTACATGTCCAATTTATCCAACATATTGTCAATCAGTCGACATAAGGGCATTTTTTTGCCCAGTGGCTAAAGAGCAATAACTTGTGTAAAATGTTTTAAATTTCTATAGATTTTAGTTTATTACAATCTTAAAGTTAATTTTGTTATACTGTATGTATATTTCTACTCTTGTTTAAGGTATTATATTTGTGCAACTCATTTAAAATTGTAATGTATAATTAAGAAATACAGATTAATAATTAGTCATCCATAATAATCAAACTTATAGTCATGTTAGTTAAGTTTTTTAGGTATACATAGATATATTTCAATTAGGTAGGTAATCTTCAAACACTTCAAAGACCTACAGAATATAGCATTTAAAATGTTTTAAGAACTTTGACTTTCTGAACATTGAGACATGTCTGCTCCTGGCAGCACCAATCTACTTTAGAGAAGATAATGGGCATTGAAGAAACTCATTATGGAGTATGCTTTCTGTGTGGGAAAAGTTAGCCACTGGGCAAAAAAGTGCCCTTGCATACATCCTACTTCACAAATTATTCTGTCAGATATGCTAATGCCTGTAGGCCAAAGATGATGCCCCAACATTGCAGAGAAAACTCAGGTGACTGTCCAGGAATCTGGCTGTTTCTGTTATAACTCACATTTTTTTGGAAGTCACTTGTTTGCACTTCCTGTTTTATTAGGTAATATTATTTCCTTCTCAGATCTCTGAGGAAGCTGAAGATTAGATATACTTATAGTTTTCCTTGTTAAGAAATTCAGAAAAAAACTCACTAAGAGGTGTTAAGTGTATAAGTTTGAAAGACATCATAAGATAGTTTTCTGTTGGTAATATAAATTAGGATAGAGGCCAGGCGGTGGTGGCACACGCCTTTAATCCCAGCACTCGGGAGGCAGAGCCAGGTGGATCTCTGTGAGTTCGAGGCCAGCCTGGGCTACCAAGTGAGTTCCAGGAGAGGCGCAAAGCTACACAGAGAAACCCTGTCTCGAAAAACCAAAAAAAAAAAAAATTAGGATAGAAAGTAAATTAAGTACATTATGAACTCACCAAAATAGGATAGATAATGGAATATTTTCACTGAATTTGTCAAATGCAAATGGACTAGACATTGTAGATGTATTTATTGTGCTTTCACCCCTATATTTGGCTCCATGTTTTTTATTTAATAAGACCATTTAGAAATTCATCTACAATACCACTCTTGGGCATATACCCAAAGAATGCTCAATCATACCACAAGGACACTTGCTCAGCTATGTTCATAGCCACTTTATTTGTAATAGCCAGAACCTGGAAACAACCTAGATGTCCCTCAACCAAGCAATTGGATAAAGAAAATGTGGTACATATACACAATGGAGTATCACTTGGCTTTTAAAAACAAGAACACTAGGAAATTTGAAGGCAAATGGATGGAACTAGAAAAAAAATCATCCTGAGTGGGGTAACCCAGACAAAGAAAGACAAACATGGTATTTACTTACTCATAAGTGGATATTAGCTATAAAATAAAGGATAACTATCCTATAATCCACAGACCCAGAAAGATAGGTAACAAAGAAGGTTCATGGAGGGGATGCCTGGATCTCCCTGGGAAGGGGAAATAAAAAAGATTTCATGAGTGGACTTTGGATGAGTGAGAATGAGAACATGGGCAATCAGGTTAGGGAGGACAGAGGAGAAAGAGTACTGAAAGGCACTATTGGCAAGGGAGGAGCATTTTGGGGTCAGATTAAAAACCTGGCCCAAAAGAATCTCCCAGGAAATCTACAAGGATGAGTCCAGCTGAAACCCCCAGCAATAGCAGACTTGTACTCTGAACTAGCCATCTCCTCTGACAGATTGATGCCTAGGTCAATGGTCATCAGAGAGGATTCACCCAGCAACCGATGGAAACAGATACAGACCCACAGCCAAACATTAGGGCAGAGTTCGAAGAATCCTGCAGAAGGGGAGAAGGAAGAATTGTAGGAGCCAGGGAGTTAAGGACAGCACAAGAAAACTCACTAACCTGAGCTCATAGGGGCTCACAGAGACTGAACTGACAACCAGGGAGCCTGCATGGGACTGACCTAGGCACTCTATATATGTTACAGTTGTGTAGCTTGGTCCTCTTGTGGGACTCCTAACATTGGGAGCAGGGGTTGTCTCTGACTCTTTTACTGGCTTTTGGGACCTTACTCCTCATACTGGGTCACCTTGCCCTGTCTTAATACATGAGGAGGTGCTTAGTCTTACTGCAACTTGATATGCCATGTTTTGTGGATATTCATGGGAGGCCTTCCCTTTCCTAAACAGAAATGGAGGAGGAGTGGTTTGGGGGTGGGAACAGAGAGGGGTTTGGTAGAAGGACTGGGAGAAAGAAACAGAAGGGATCCAATCTGAATCAACCAAATTTAAGGTGTGGCCAGAACATTTTTATATGATTAAGACTAATCTCTTATGAAAATAATAATCATTTTATAAATCATACTTACTAGGAAATTATTTTCTGCCATGATATACACAGATGTCACTGTTAGTGTCATTTTAAACATTAATGAATGAATTAAAAAGTTAAAACTAATTAAAAATCAACCAAGTTATATTTTTGTTCTTTTAACCTATGCATCAGAAATTCTTCAGAAAATGGAATGTTCCAATTTAAAGCTAAAGAAATTAGAAGAGTCAACATTAATGTGCTTATTTCTGTGAGTGTGTGGGTATGAATGTGTATGTGTATGTATGTGTGTGCTAGTGTGTGTGTGTAGGTTTGTGCATATGAATGAAGTGTCAGAAAGGGGCAATGGATCCTTAAAGCTTCAGTTACAAGAGGTTGCGAGCGGTCTGGTGTGGTGCTAGTAGCCGAACCCCAATCCTTTGCAAGAAAAGCAAACACACAACCACTAAGCCATCTCTCCAGAATTACAATTTGACTCTTGAAAAATCAAAGACTTATGGAAGGTATCTATAAGTAGTATTAATTTCTTTGCAGTGCTGGGAATCAAACTCAGGGCCTCATCCATACTAGACAAGTACTCGACCACTGAGCTAAAAACTCAAACCCTTGTTAATTTTTTAGTTCATTTGTGTTTTGGCTTTTGAGGTGGTGTTTTATTCTGTACCCCACGTGGGCTTGGAATTCACCATCTGTGCACAGGCTTCACTGAAACTCATAGGACCCTTCAATCTCCCTAGTACCTATAACACAGGCCTGACCACTAACGGTAACTTATACAGAAACAATTAAAGCACACATTTGAAATATCAATGGCAGATGAGAAATCTGAAAGAACTAGAGGTCTTTCAACATAATGTCTCTATTTACCAAGGAGAAAACAGAAGGTCAAGTGGAAAAGCCATACCTGTGTCTCATCCTGGTTGATGGCACATCAGGTTTTCATGGGGCATAGGCTTTGTGCTAAATTTGATGCTGGATGGTGAGAAGTGAAACAATGCTCACTTTCAAGGAAACTGTAGTCTGGTTCTTGGGAAACACAGGAGCCCACACAAGCCATGAATTCTAGTTGTGCATTATAAAAGCTAGAAAACTTGCTACAGTGGTTCCTAAGGAAGCATAAGTTATAAGCCTTTGGCATTGTTCATTGAAATGACCCCCTGACTAAGTTTGGATCTAAATGTATAGATAGAATTCACAAAGGTGAAATAATCTAACTTCTAAAATAGACATACCAACCTCTGTTCTAAAGCACATGAAATAGCTGATTTATATATAACTCATGTATGAATTACTGAAATTTTAATTTGTAGATGTAACCATCTTATTAAATAAGAAACACAGAGCCAATGCAAAAATGAAAGCCCAAGAGGTCAGAGCGATAGCTAAGAGCTAAAAACCTTACCCTTCACTGCCGCTGCTGAACTCCTCAGCAAGAGACCTACTTCCTGTCTGTTTGTCTTTTTTATAGACTTTCTATTCTGCCTTCTCATTGGTTGTAAACCCAAACACATGACCTCCTCGTCACTGCCTGTCTGTACAGACCTCCAGGTCTTCTATGGTTGGTATTGAGATTAAAGGCGTGTGTCTCCAATGCTGGCTGTATCCTTGAACACACAGAGATCTGCCTAGCTCTGCCTCCCAAGAGCTGGGATTAAAGGCGTGCACCACCAACGCCCAGTTTCTGCTATGGCTTGCTATTAGCTGTGACCCCCAGGCAACTTTATTTATTAACATACAAATAAAATCACATTTCAGTACAATTAAAATATCACCATATTAATTTAAAACTCTCACTCTGTGTTTGAATCCTTAATTATTAGTATATTCTTACCCTCTTTAAATTGGTAGCAAACCTTGGGTAAAATCATTGCATTTTCCTGCTCATTTTTAGAAATAAATTTCAACCACATAAAACCTTACATCTCTTATTCTGAGTTTTCTGGAAAGCAAGATCTCTGATTTTATTGTCTTAATTATTTTTATTGTTAATAACACATTTCTGATAAAAGTAGAAATGGTTATTGAGTATAAATCCTGTCTTTATATTCTTCGGTTTATTTTTTCAAAAAGAAAGACAGCAGCATAAAAATAAACTTTAAAAACAGTACATGGCCCTACCATAGCTGGGACCTGTGTTGATATCCTTGGCCTGTGTTACCACCAGGGGCCATTTGGATGCCCATGGTCTGGGCTGCCACCTGAAGTCATGTTGATGTCTGAGGGCCATGCTGTTGCCAGGGCATACTAATCTGGGTGGCCTGCACTGCCACGAGCCTGAGGTGTGGCTGAGCGCCACGTCTGAGTTCATGGTCCTACTGCAGCTGGGGTCTGTGTTGATGTCCGTGGCCTGTGTTACCACCAGGGGTCATGGAAGAGCTGGCCCTAGTGTCCTGGGCACCATAGAACTCATTCCTCCCACCCCACTGGTGCCTCAGCAGGAGAGTTGTCACTCTCTATCCAGGGAGAACTAGTCCCAATGACATGGGCATGAGAGAGCTGGCCAAACCTTTGATGGCCCTGGGAGAACTGCCTCCTACCCCAATCCACTCCTCCCCCTTTCCCTACTCTTCCTCCCCACCCCACCCCATCCCTGCTCACCAGCTGCCACAAAGGAAGAGCAGGGCCCCAACCTCCACCATGCATGGGAGAGCTAGCTCCCCACCCCCACCCCCCACCCCCGCCATGGCTTGGGCTCAGGAGAGCTGACTCTGGCCCTTGACTGAGGGGGGTGGTCCTGGTAGAGGCCTGGACTGACCAACTCAGCTACCACCTAGGCCCACATTCAGGACTATGAGTTGGCCCACCCCAGTATCTACACAATTTATGGCCTGCTGGAGTGCATGAAGGGACTGGTCCTGCAGAACCATAGTCACAGGATTTCCATGACTCAGGGCCACAGCAGGATATTGGAGGAAAGTTTTGGTGAGAGTCCAGTATTGACGGTATACCAGAAGCCAGAGGTCTTCAACCAGACCAACAATTAAATTGCAATGAACATTTTCAAGTAAAGCTATTTGAGCAAAAGAGTATACTGCATGATACACCACAGTTCCTAAGACCACTATGACAAATGAATATGTGAGGAAGAGGCAGGAAGATGGAGAGGCAAAATGTTTTTCTTTTTTTCTTTTCTTTTCTTTTTGGGGAGGAGGCTACAAGGTAGAGGGTGGACATAGAAGGACTGGGAAACTAGTGGGGTTAAGGTATAAGGTGTGAAATTCCTAAGAAATCAAAGAAAATAATTATGTTAATTGAAAAAGAGAGAAATAATCACTACATATAAGAAAACCCAGCATAATCCTTTGGAGAATGAGATCTAAACCAGAACTGCCAGGATGAAATTGGTTGCCATCTTTCTGGGTTGAGAGAAATGTTCCTTATTAACAGGGTCCTGGAGTCATGCTGGTGGCATGTTGGTGACATCTTGGAGTTTCCTGAAAGAGCATGAAAACTGCTGGGCTGGACAGTCTCCAAGGGCCACCACTGCGGAAGCCCTGACTCTAGAAGAGGAACACAAGCTGGCACCAGTGTCTTAGTCCTATGGTCTCCTGCCCAGACAATGACACAGTGTAGTTTCAGTCTGATATTCTTGAAACATGTGCTCAGCATTTTTTAGGGATGGAGAGAAGTGTGTTTGCTATTAATAAAAGCCAAACACTGTTTTCTTTAAAAAAAAATAATATGATTATAGAAAATATACCAGAAATCTGGACACAGTGGCACATGCCTGTCATCCCAACACTGGGGAGGCTCAAGCAGGGATCCAAAGTCAGCCTGGACTATGTGGCAAGACCTTGGCTTAAAAACAAAACAACAAAAACAAAGAAAGTAGAGGAGAGGAAGCAAGAGTGAGAGCAAAAGATGGAGAGTAAATACACCACAAAAGCAGAAAAAAGTGTCATATACTGATAATGATTTGTGGAACTATGATGCCGTCTTTAACAAACCTTTGTCATTTAGTCATAGTAAAACTGTAAATAATGAATTGGAGCAGACAATGAGACAAGCAGCACCAAACATGGAAGGGGCTAGGGTGGGCAGCTTTCATAAAGCGTTCCTAAACTTGTAGCTGAAATTTTCTCCAGTCCTGCCTGGCCCACGGTCAGGACAAATATCTCTCACCCGCCAGTCCCGCAGCCGCTTAGACCCAACCGAGTAAACACACAGAGACTTATATTGTTTACAATCTGTATGGCCGCAGCACGCTTCTTGTTATCTAGTTCTTATATCTTAAATTAACCCATTTTTACTAGTCTATAAGTTGCCACGTGGCTCGTGGCTTATCAGTACCTTACATCTCGTTTTTTCATGGTGGTGGCTGGCAGTGTCTCTCTGGGTCAGCATTCCTGTTCCCAGAAAAAACATCATTATTTAAAATGGTGGAAATGTAACTTTTTTGTCCTGGTTTGAGGCTGGTTGGTGGTTTCTAAGTAAGACAGCCTCAGCTTCACATTCCTAGAATTTAAGTTCAATTCCTGCTCTGAATTGGTTTCACCTTGCTTAGGAAGGGCTCAGGGTAGTAGAACCCCTTAGTCTAATGCCCTCTAATTAATTTTAATAAGAGCTAGACTGAGAAAACTGCTTTCCCTTCAAAATGTACTTCCATAAAAATTATTTTTTGAGTTCCATTAATTACATACTTACTAAAAGTGAACAATCAAAATAGACATACAAGTGCTTAGGGTCCTCAGTATTTTCATACATTTTCTAAGTTAAACCAGTAGGTGAAGGATTTTTGTATTTGCTCAAAATCCTTTGTTTAAAATAATTAAAAACATAAGTTTGATTTAGGTATTTTCAGAAATTTAAATCATTCCAACTGTCAGGCTACTTATAAAGAAATTGTTAGACTATTTTAAAAGTCAAAATTAATGAAGTCACTAAAATATCTCCCCAAAATATAAAATAAGCTACTTAAAGTCACTACTCATAATATACTTAAAATATCATTGTAAAAAAATAGAATTTTTAACATGCTTCTAATAATAAAATCTTACCTTAAAATGAATTTTCTCAAAATTGACCAGAAATCTAGTCACGGTAGCCACCCAGTGGACAAAGCCTGGTATTGCATGTCAATCTGTTCACAGGAGTGTTGTTGTCTACTGAGGATGTCATGAAAAGATGTATCTAAGAGCTTAGTAATTAAATAACACACCTTATGTAATTAACACATATACTGTCACTGAAGAATAAAGAAAATAGCTATCAATTTGGAACCCATCAAAGTTCAGGACCTATATGAATGAATTAAATAACATTATAAAATAAGTACTCTTTAAATCAGTTCTCAACCTATGGGTTGCAACCCCTTTGGCAAACCTCTCTTCAAAAAATATTTACATTACCTTGTTCTCCCACTTTGTTCCCATTCCAGCTCGAACCTCCTTCTCCCCTAAGCTCTAATTCCCCCGTCCCTTGCCCTTCATTACCCCCCTCACCCTCAGTTTGCTCATGTAGATCTCATCCATTTCTCCATTGCTGGGCGATCCATGCATCCTTCGTAGGGTCCTCCTTACTAGCTATCCTCCCTAGAGCTGTGGGTTGCAGCCTGGTTATTCTTTACTTTACATCTAGTATCCACTTATGAGTGAGTGCATACCATGTTTGTACTTCTGAGTCTAGGTTACCTCACTCAGGATGACATTTTCTAGTTCCATCCATTTGCCTGCAAACCTCATGATGTCATTGTTTTTTCTCTGCTGAGTAGTACTCCATTGTGTATATGTACCACATTTTATTTATCCATTCTTCAGTTGAGGGGCATCTAGGTTGTTTTCAGGTTCTGGCTATTACAAATAATGCTGCTATGAACATAGTTGAGCATGTGTCCTTGTGGTATGATTGAGCATTCCTTAGGTATATGCCCAAGAATGGTATAGCTGGGTCTTGAGAAAGATTGATTCCCAATTTTCTGAGAAACTGCCATACTGATTTCCAAAGTGGCTGAACAAGTTTGCATTCCCACCAACAGTGTAGGAGTGTTCCCCTTGCTCCACATCTTCTCCAACATAAGCTGTCTTCAGTGTTTTTGATCTTAGCTATTCTGACAGATGTAAGATGGTATCTCAGAGTCGTTTTGATTTGCATTTCCCTGATGACTAAGGATGTTGAGCAATTCTTTAAATGTCTTTGGACCATTTGAGATTCTTCTGTTGAGAATTCTCTGTTTAGCTCTGGAGTCCAATTGATGAGAGAGAGGAGGTATTCTATGAGCAAGAGATATTGAGACCATGATTGGAAAAAGTACAGAGACAACTAGTCAAATTAGTGGAAACGCATGAACTGTGGACCAATAGCTGAGGAGCCCTCATGGTACTGGACTAGGCCCTCTGGATAAGCGAGACAGTTGTTTAGCTTGAACTGTTTAGGAGGCCCCCAGGCAGTGGGATCAGGACCTGTCCCTAGTGCATGAGCTGGCTTTTTGGAGACCAGTGCCTATGGCGAGATACTTTGCCCAGCCTTGGTGCAGGGAGGAGGGCCTTGGACCTGCCTCAACTGAATGTACCAGGCTCTGCTGACTCCCCATGGGAGACCTTGCCTTGGAGGAGGTGGGAATGGGGGGGGGGGGTGGGGGGGGGAAGGCAGGGGGTGGGAGGAGGGAGGACAGGGGAATCTGTGGTTGGTATGTAAAATGAATAGAAAGTCTCTTAATTAAAAAAAGGAAAAAAACTTTTAAATAAAAAAGAAAGAAGCCTAAAAAATTTACATTATGATTCATAACAGTAGCAAAATTTCAGTTATGAAGTAGCAACAAAAATAATTTTATGGTTTGGAATCACCACAGCATTAGGAATTGTATTAAAGGGTCGCAGCATCAGGAAGGTTGAGAATCGCTGCTTTAAATCAATTGAATAAATATTAAATCAATTTAAAGACAAACAGGTAAATGTCAATCCTTAATCCTATGATAATTTCCAATATTCATAATTATTAAATTATTAAAAAGAAACAATAAAACACAAGGTCACAAATTCTATAGACATTGAAATATCCTATATTAAAGAGAATGCCTATGCTTCCTTTGCACACATAGCATTAAACATGGTATAAAATACATACAACACAGAATAGGGTGACAAGTGCATCCCAACTGTATCCATCCAGATGGGCCTCAAGGGAGTAAGTCCTGTCTGGCCCAGGAAGTAGATCTCCACGTCCAGAAGAATAATCACACTGACAACAACATCCGATATCTAATAGTGTTTCTAAGCATTTCATACAAATTAATTTATTAGTCTTCATAATAAGCAACTGTGGTGGACTTAATAATGCCCAACAAGTGATATCAAATCCTCAGTCCTGGACCTTGTAAATGTTATGTTATGAGGATAAAGAGTCTTGGAAGAAATGATTAAAGCACCTGATATGGTGAAGTTACCCCCACATGGATCTACATGTAATCAAAACTGTCTCTACAGGAGAAGGGCAAAAGGAGATTAGATATACAGAGAAGAAAAGAAAGAAAGGAAGGTGACAGACGGCAAAGGCAGAGGCTTGTCCCTTGCTTCCAGTCACCCTCCAACTTATTTTGAAAAGTGGAGTCCTAATCAGTACTGGACAGAATAAAATAATAATGTTGGTTTATAGAGTGTTCCCTTTGATTGACAATAACTTCATAATGTTTTATGTAACTTATTTACACAATAGCCAAATTCTTTCTTTGATACTAGACAAACTTTTTTCATTGGTTTCTTTAATAAAATGTAGTTGTTATGAAATCATCAGATAAAAACTAATTTGCCTCACACTGCTATAATTTCTCCTCATTAAGGATGTATTTATATGAGTGAAAAAAAAGTTTGTTCTAAAACATTTATAGTTTTCTCCCACCTTGAATCTCTCCTGGATTTAACTAGGGCTATTACAATGGCAAATACAAAAGAAGAGTTATATGGTTTATTTTTTATTTCAATTTTTCCTGCTTCTGGAAGTGAACTACAACTCAGCCACTCTGAACTCCTTCCCTCCATGTCAACAGACCACTGAGAGAGTTAGGACGTTGGCTGGGGCAAGTGACCAAACTACCAAGGGAAACTACACTACTCCATAACTGGATGCTATCACTCTACAAATCTTATATTTGCTTGCTTGCTCACTTGCTTGTTGGCCTAGTTTAGGGTCAAGATCTTGTCAAACAACTCAGTCTGGTCTAACTCACTATGTACCCCATCAGACCTCAATCCTGCTGCCTCAGCTTGCCAAGGATTGGAATTTAAATTGTATACCACCATAACTGATATTCTACTACTTTTCTAAGGAAAAGTACCTCTGAAATGCAGGAGACTCCTTATGTTACCATGTGCTGAAATAGAGGCAATGAAAAAACTGACCATCCAGGACTGATAAAGCCACATTTTGCCCAAACTCTTCAGTAATAAAGGGTTGCACCATGCCACTAGATAAATAATCAAAATTTTCTTGGGTGCTTGTTAAAGACAAAGGGAATATAGGATGAGCAATACAAGGTAGTTAGAAATATCAGCTATGACCACATGACCATTCACAGAATAAGAACTATAATTGTCATAATTTTGCTATGAATGTGTGCATATATATATATATATATATATATATATATATATATATATATATAAAGTAAGTGTCTTTGTTTTCCCTTATTTTTATCATATAACAAAGGATATTGGTATTTAATTTCTACTAACTTTTCATTATAATGCCTAAGTTGCAGACTATTGGGAGAAGAGCCAACATGATTAGAGGATTTCTCTAATCACTTTCTCTACCAGGGAAGTGTAGCTGGAATTTTCTGCAGTCCCTCCCGGGCCTGTAGCCATTCAGACCCAACACTTGGAAGGCTGGGGCATGAGAATCAAGAGCTCAAGGCCAACCTAGGCTACATAGTGAGTTCTAGGCTTATATGAAATACACGACACCCTGTATCAAAACAAACAAGCAAAAATACATTTGCATTTGAATTATTAGACTGAGTAAATAATATCTGCCCTCATTAGTGTGGGAAACATCATTCTAATCATTGAAAGATGCCAGAGAAAACAAAAAGATAGAGGAAATTCCTCTCTTCTTGACCTGAGATGTCCATCTTCACCTGGCCATATATATCAGTACTCCTGATTCTCTGACTGTTACAATCTGCCCACAGCTTTTGCCATGAGCTCCTCCAGTTTGGACTGAAATCATGTCATGGATTCTCTGCCTTATTCTCTGTTATGGCAGACATAACATTTCTTAGCCAATATAGTACTGTGAATCAGTCCAGCATAAAACATTTATTTCTGCTTATCATCTTTCTATTGTATATTTGTCTGTCTGTCTACCTTTTCATCTATCTTTTTTGTCTATATGTCTCTCTACCACCTTCCTTTTTATTTATTTGTTTATCTTTCTTTCTATCCACCCATCTATCTTCTATTGCTTCTGTGTTCCTAGGAAGCCTTGACCAATATATTTACAAATATAAAAAATAAAGCAAAGTTGCTTTTTATTTTTATTGTTGTATGTTTTCATTACACCTGAATAATTAAAATAGACTACAGAAATGCTTATGATGTTATCTTCTCATATTGTCCCAGTTAATCTTTTCTTTTTCTTAAAATTTAATATAAATGTTCTTCTAAGCACTGTAACATGTTAAAGTGATATAATGCACTAGAATTTTCAGTTCATACTTTCTAGGTAAAACTTTCCTTAAATTTCTATGAAAAAAGGAAGGAAGGAAGGAAGGAAAGGATAAAAGAAGGAAGGAAAAGGAAGAGAAAAAGAAAATAGGAAGTAAGCAAATTTAGCAGACAAACTAATTTTTAGATAACCAACTATGTATAAAACTGACATTCTGCAATTAAATATAGAAATTTTAATGTAAAGTAATATTTTCATTGGAGTGAATTTTTAGCTCTACAATACTTAACTTCTCTCTCAGATAATTTAACTTTGAGCTAAGTGTAACTCTCAGCCAGCCATATATTTGCAATAGATTTTGCAACTAAGCCAATAAAAGATAGTCAAAGACAATATTCATAATTTAAGTGGTGAGCACAGAGTGTAGCAAGCACAGCCTAAGAATATGACCAACTTGGCTAAATAGATTGGTTAAGTGCCAAAGTAGAACAGAACCCAAAGCTGGACTCACTGGTCAGAAGAGCCATATTGGGTGTGAAGGAGACAGACTGGAGGCTTATGGTGACATGAGCAGCCCTGGATATCCCTCCTCTCTATTTAAGAAGGAATGGTCTTTCCCATCCATAGATGAATCTGGGTTAGACAGCAGGCATGTGTCATTTAGACTTTATATAGCCGAATTGCTAGTCAACCTCTTTTAGAAAGAATGGTATGTTTGTAGTATATTAATTTCAAAACTATCAAAATACTTCAGTAACTCTAAAAAGTCATATAAGAGTTAAAATTAAACCATTTACTCATTAGTAACATCCTCACATCTACCTGCTATGTACTTCGCATCAAAATGATTTATGATTTAAAGTTATTCTTTTCCCCTAGTACAATGGCTTAATGATGCCACATAAATCTCACACTAATTTCAGCTACATACCTTTGCAGAATGTAAAGGCAAGCTCCAGTTCATGTGGAATACAAACCAATATTGAATTAAGAGTTTAACTTAAAGAAGTGTCATATATATATCAAAAACTATATTTTCAAACATGACCTCTTGTAGCAATACTGTTTGGTGTTGAGGGATATTTGACCCCACTGTGCAACCTGAGACTGTGTTAATAAAATCAACCTTGAATCAGGGGTTGGAGCCAGCAAGTAGTTGACAAGAACTAGCCATAGAGAGTACAGAGGAGACAGGAAGACGAATAGAGAGATGCATAGGAAGGAGTAGGGAAGGACTTGGAGTCTCACACTCTTTTTGGTTTGGGACCACTGAAGATGCTCTCTTGTTGGGTCTCTGGCCAGAAAGGAATATCGCTGGTTGCTTCTCAGCCTCTCTGAGCTAAAAGGTTTTCACCCGAACATCTGACTCCTGAGTCTATTTTTTTTTTTCGGTAAATGGAAAAATGGAGATTTATTTAAAAACTACTTTTGGCAGCAGCAGCAGAGCCACTGCCAGCAGGACCAGAAATCCCACCAGACCATGGCCTGAGCAGCAAGACACTGACTGCAGGGACTCAGGGCCACAGACGGTAGTTAAAATATCGGTAGATTCAGTGTAGCCACTAAGCCAATGGAAAAACAATTTATGGCACCCAACATGGGGCACCAAATGTAGTCACCCTTTCTTTGGACTGTCAGCTCCCAAATAATGACAGAGAGACTTATTAAGTATGGAAGCTTAGCCTTAGCTCAGGCTTGCTCCCGACTAGCTCTTAAAACTTAAATTAACCTGTTTATATTAATCTGTGTTCTGCCACGTGGTTTGTCCCTCTCCTCCACACTGTACATCTGACTTCCTCCACATCTCACTGTTGAAACCCCACCTCTCTGATTCTTCCTCTGAGTTTTTCTCTCTCCCCTGAAGTCCTGCCTATCCTCTCCTGCCTAGCTATTGGCCATTTACTCTTTTTTTTTAATTTATTTTATTTTATTTTACAATATAATTCAACTTTACATATCAGCCATAGATTCCCCCATTCTCCCCCCTCCCGCCCCGCCTCCCTCCCCCCTACCCCCACCCCCACCCACCCACCCCTGCCCACCCCCCATTTCCTTTCCTCCAGGGCAAAGACTCCCCCGAGGATTGAGATCAACCTGGTGGACTCAGTCCAGGCAGGTCTAGTCCCCTCCTCCCAGGCCGAGCCAAGCAACCCTGCTAAGCCCTGGGTTTCAAATACAGCCAATTCATGCACTGAGCACAGGACCCGGTCCAAATGCCTGGATGCCTCCCAGACAGATCAAGCTAATCAACTGTCTCACCCATTCAGAGGGCCTGATCCAGTTGGGGGTCCCTCAGCCATTGGTTCACAGTTCATGTGTTTCCATTCGTTTGGCCACTCGTCCCTGTATTCCATCCATCCCTGGTCCCAACAACTCTTGCTCACATAAACCCTCCTCCTTCTCGCCGATTGGACTCCCGGAGCTCCACCAGGGGCCTGACCGTGGATATCTGTATCCAGTTATCTCGGTCACTGGATGGGGTTTCTAGCACGACAATTAGGGTGTTTGGCCATTGGCTTATAAATACCTTCAGCAACATAGCAGGATACAAGATCAACTCAAAAAAATCAGTAGCCCTCCTATATACAACTGACAAACAGGCTGAGAAGGAAATCAGAGATACATCACCCTTTATAATAGCCACAAATGATATAAAATACCTTGGGGTAACACTAACCAAGCAAGTGAAGGACCTATATGACAAGAACTTCAAGTCCATTTACTCTTTAGTAAACCAATCAGAAGGCACCTTAGGCAGGTGAGGTAAAGCAGAGAAATCTTTACACAGTGTGATCAAGCATCCTGCAACACAGATGGAAGGTGATGATGCTGCCAGCATATCTTTTCTCATTCACTATTGTTTTAGCTAGCCTGGGTTTCTTGTGTTTCCATATGAAATTGAAATTGTCTTTTTAATTTTTGTGAAGAATTGTTTTGGAATTTCCATGAGGATTATGTTGAATCTGTAAATTACTTTTGGTTGAATGACCATTTTCACTACATTAATCCTACCAATCTATGAGCATGAGAGGTTTTTCTATTTTCTATATCTTCAATTTCTTTCTTCAATGTCTTAAAGTTTTTATTATACAAGTGTTTCACTGGCTTGGTTAGAGCCACCCTAATATATTTTTGAGGTTATTGTGAAAACTATTTTTCCCTGATTTTTTTTCTCAGTCTGTTTGTCATTTTTATATAGGATAGCTACTGGTTTTATTGTGTACATTAATTTTGCATCCTACTACTTTGGTGAAAGTGTTTATCAGCTGTAGAAGTTTCTGGGTGAAGTTGTAATACCCTAGAACTCTTGAGGCTAAGATAAGAAGATTATGAGTTTGAGGCCAGGATGAGCTATAGAGTAAGGCCTTGCAAAATAAACAAATGTTAATTACGTTGAACTTTAAAATCAAACACAGGTGCTGGAGAAATGGCTCAGTGTTTAAGAGTACATACCGACATTGTGGAAGACCCAAGTTCTATTCCTAATATATACCCCACAGCTCACAAATACACAACTCCATCTCCAGGGAAATCTGGTGCACTCACTTGAACACACACACACACACACACACACAGAGAGAGAGAGAGATGAAATAAAAATAAATCTTTAAAGTTTGACACACAATTTTTGAATTATGACTCTAACAATATGAATTTAGGTAAAATTTCCTAGTTTCTAAGTCATAAGTCTTTTATCTATCAAGTTGGAATAACAAAAATAATTCCTCATGGTTTATTGTGAAGATTAATGCACTTAAGGGCTTAGTGCAATTTCTAGCACAGAGTTGATACTCAATTAATGTGTGCTAATAATACTGATATTCCTCCTCTAGTTTACAACATGGAGTTCACAAGGGGGACCCTGAGAATCCTCTCCAGGTACCTCATTTATGGTGGTGTCTGTGAGATAGAACCTACATCATATGTGAGAGTGTTTCAGGGAAGATAGCACGTATCCCAGACTTTTACATACATATGCACACACAGAAAGATACACACACACACACACACACACACACACACACACACACTCATGCACATACACACTCAGCTCTAAAAATCTAAGCAGATTTCAAATTGCTTAAATGGCTTTCCTGGCCAAGAGTCACATAAGTTGCCAACTGGCAATGAAATGATTTTCCACTCAAATCTGGCAGCAAAAGGATTTAAAAGGAAAGCTAGAAAAAGGGCAGAGGAAGTAATATGCTTCCTTCCTCAAGGGCAGTTTTTAGACTCTTTGGCACCAAGGAGAAAAAAAAACGTAAAGAGGTAAATTCTGTATGAACTTCAATATTTATTTTTATCAAAAGTAAGAAGTTGCTAGTTAATATCAGAGGGAAAAAAGCATGTCCTTTCTACCACCTCTTTCACGTGCTGTGAAGTCCCTTTTTGAAGCTATCAGCGTTTCTCCATTTGGGTGCTCTCCTGGCTAGGGGCAGAGGGAAGGGCATTTGACTTCAGTGAAACCATCAGAAGTCCTCTCTTTAACATACAAAATAGAAATCATAAAAAAAAAAAACCTCACTTGATACTATTCTCACTCTTGAGAGTCAGAGAAGAGGAACTGATTTTTTTTTTTAAATCTTCCTGGAGCAGAATCACAATTGAAAGTATTCTGATAATTTTTAACCAAACTAAGAAACTTGCAGGGATGAAGATAGCATATGTCTCATCAGAAAACAATACTCAAAAGCACTAACAGGAAATGTTTTCTTATTTATATGAACATGGCTTAATTCCCAAACTGATTTTATATGTCATAAAATACACTAAAATGGGTCCCTTTGTGTCCGCCAGCAATATGTGGGAAAACTCTCAACCTGGAAAACTGCTGGCCACAGTGGCCTGGGAATCAGGATGGTGATTTGTACTCTTTCCTGTCCTCCACTGAAAATTCCTTACTCTCATATCCAGCTCTGCAGCAGACCTCCTGAAGCTGGGTTGTCCTCCATTGACCTCACAGTTAACAAAGCTGTCCTCCTCCCCATGGACCCTATGCTCATCCCCTTCCAAACCACTCCCATTCTTTTCTATCAAACACCAACACCTAGAAACACTCTGTACCTAGGATTTCCACTGGACATCACATCTGGACTCAGGTAGGTGATTTCCACTCTCCTTCTTGTCCTCCAGTATAATTACTCAGTCTCCATCCCAGCTCTTTAGGAGACCACACACAGAGGTTTGTCCCCTCTGCCTACCTCCAATCCCTGGTGACTCTGAAAAACCTTCTGGCTGACCAAGATTTTCTTCATCCTGAGGACCTTCTCAGTTGCCCCTTCTGGTCCATCCCCATTCCTTTGTGTTAGTCCCAAATATATAAAAACACATTCTACCCCAGACACCAAGTGGCCACAAATGGAAGGGACTCAGAAGCATTCTCCACCAGACCACCCAAGTCACTACACATTCTTAAGATTCAGAGATGGCAACAGAAAGCAAGAAATGGAACACCCACCAAACAAAGACAAAGAGAAGACCAGATATTAACACTCACAATCACAATCATCCCAAACCCAGATTCCTAGACACCAGAAAAACAAAAACCACAATCTTTAACACTCAAGAAAATATGTCTCCATCAAAACCCTACAGCAAGCCCTGAGAAATGCAGTATAGCTGACACACAGGACAAGGACTTCAAAAAAAAACTATCATGAATATGTTCAAGGACCTTAAAGAGGATAAGATAGTGAAGTCTGTGAAACACACACACACACACACACACACACACACACACACACACAATGACAAAAACATTTTAAAACATAAAAATAGAAATAGAGTCTTGAAAGCTTACCATAATTCTAAATAATTCCAGACAATTTTCTCTTATATGACACAGAATTAATCTATATTCATCCTCAGGTTTATGAATAATACACAATTTGGAGAGGTATTTTGCCACCAATGAAAAACAGTTATAATTATATGCTTTCTTATAGTCTCTTCCTAGTCTACTTTCTGTTGCTTTGATAAAACACTGACTAAAACCAACTTGGAAAGGAAAGGGTTTCTTTGGCTTACAGGTCATAGTCCCTCATCAAGGGAAACCAAGGAGGAACCTAGAGCCAGGAACTGAAGCAGTGACCACTGGGAAACACTGCTTGTTGGCTTGTTCCCAGGCTTGTTCAGCTACCTCAGACAACCCAAGACCTCCTGGTCCAGAGGTGGCACCACCCAGAGTGCCCAGATCCCTCCATAAATGCCCCCAGGAATGCCCCACAGACATGCTGACAGGCCAGTCTGAGAGGGCAATTCTTTAACTGAGGTTTCCCTCTTCCCAGGTGTCTCTAGTTATGTAAAGTTAACAGAAACTAACCAGCACAGCCTCTCCATATAAAAGTTAGCTATCAGCTATCAGTAATCAGACTAAATATGCATCAATTTTATTTTGTTTAAAAGCATACTTAGTTTCACTTAGTATCATCATTTAAAAGTATTTCCATTTAATAAAAAGTTTGAACAGAAACACAATAAAAAATAGCCCTGGAAACTCAAATAATATACTGCAACCTGGAATATTTTAAAATAAAATTACCTAAACAAAAAGACTTTTTTTTTTTTTTATAGCTCGACAAGCAAGTGTATTTGTGAAAAGAAAACTTCAGGAAATTAAATAAAAGGAATGAACTCTATTACAATTGCAAATTACTTTTCCAAGAGTATTGTGGTCATGATGCTGAAATAGTGATTAGATGGTTTCAATAAAAATACTGTAATTGTTAATTTAATAGAATTATGTTTCTTATAACCAGCTTTACTTTAATGTCAGATCTTATATTGCATTAGTTATCTTAGTACACAAAGAGGAAGCACTGCCACTGATTATGGAAGCTGTTAAAAGATAATATCATGTAATTCATGTAATTTAAGCATCATTTTCAGGAGAATCTATTAGCAACCAACACAGTTACTTCTCACTATGTAATTGGCATTGTACTAAAGATGAAAAATGTACTCCTACTCCTAAGATACCTTGAGTAGTGAGGAGCTAGATAATGCTGCTGAATTTGTATTTTTTTAATGTGTTCACTTGAAGGAAATTATCTGTGTTTTAAATTTTAGGCCAACAAAACTACATTAATTCCAAAATTTCTCATTGGAAGAAACTGGGAGTATTAGGCATAATTTCCTCAAAACTAAAGTTTTTGAAGAAAATGGATCATATCTACAAACCTTCTGATTTCAATGTGTTCTGTAAATAAATTAAAACATAAAGATACATTCCATGAACTTTCCTTGGGTAGGTTCCTCCACCTCTCAGCTGTTCTCTTGGAGGGAAGTCTCGGTGCCATCAAACAAACTTTTCTTGAATAATATCCTTTTGGAATGTTTTAAATTGAAAATGTATCATATATGCAAAAAAATAACTTTGCTTCATTTCTATTTAGACACTTGCCATGCTGACTCCCCCAACTAATTAGACATTCCCACTTGTCTTAGTTAGGATTTCTATTGTTGTGATGTAACGCCATGACCAAAAAGCAAGTTGGGGAGGAAAGAGTTTATTTGGCTTACACTTCCATATTGCTTGCTGCTCATCACTGAAGGAAGTCAGGACAAGAATTCAAACAGGGCATGATCCTGGAGGCAGGAGCTGATACAGAGGCCATGGAGAGGAGCTGCTTACTGGCTTGCTTCCCATGGCTTGCTCAGCCTGCTTTCTTATAGAAGCCAGGACCAGCAGCCCAGGGATGGTACCACCTGATAGATTCACAACACGCCCCCATGTTTGTGCATGCCCGGCAGACCTAGACACCTCCGCCTAGCCTGTTCCAGGTCATAATAGCCATTTCCGGGTCAAGGCATCTCACGTGACCAGGACCCCGTGGCTTTGCATGGTTGCGTAAGAGCGCGCAAAGCAACCATGTGATCTGTGCACATGCGTGGAGTAGCCACATGGACCTTTGTGCTCATGCGCCACCCAGCCTTTATAAGCCGACGCCATATTCCCGGCTTCCTTCTTCTTCTTCTCCACACACGTGTCTCTTCCGCAGGCCTGAGCACTTGTCTGTCCTTTTCTCTTATCTTAATAAAACTCTCGTTAGTGGATTCTGTCGTGTTTCGTGACATTTCCTCGAAGGGTAAGAGCACCGCTAAATAACTAACACCACCTGCCATGGACTTTGCCCACCCCCATTGATCACTAATTGAGAAAATGCCTTACAGCTGGATTTCAT